>VDFB02000003.1:270815531-270913031 GCA_007258455.2 Sequoia sempervirens | reverse complement strand
AAAAGGTATTGCCAGTCGTCAATGGGACTGATAATAGACCGCCTTAATATGCAAAGTCAACCAAGGTTTAGTTCAAAATAATAAACAGATTTAGTTCACATTTATAAATAGATGCAACATAATGAAAATGGCATCCGCATCTACTACCTAAAAAAAACCAAGATATAAGGCACTGTTTCAGTTGGTCCCTCCCAAACTTAGTCGAATGCTCTAAGGAAAGAATATGGAGATGTGTTCTTGTCTCCTTCTGTTGCATTAAGAATTGCCATAAATTGATTTGCATTTACATTTTTTAGTTGCGTGAAACTTACATTTGAAGGCGTTAGTGGTGAATAAGTCTGGCCAACTAGAAATTGAGTGCAACTAACTTGAGATGAGCTGGGACTGAAACACACATTGCCTGCAGAAAACAAAGGGATGTTATTAATGGTTATATCTCAAAAGTAACAGTGGTTATCAGATAAGGGAGTTGCAGGACTGCTTAAGCATCTATCTCACATCAATGCTCTATGGACAACCTCGATCTCCCTTTCCTTCTTCTCTTGTTCTTTTTGTATCCTCTCTTGCTCCTTCTTTTGCTCTTTTTCCTTTCTTTGCAACTATTTCAGTTGCTCTCTTTCCTTGCGATCAATTTCCTTTTCAATTTTATTTTGTTCCTTTTGCTCCAAGGCCAAAACCCGTGCTGCCTTTTTGTCCTCAGCTTGTTGCCTCTTTTTGATTTTCAATTCTTCCAATTCTTTTTTTCTTCGTTCCTGCTCCATTATGAGAGTCATGTAACTGTCAACAGTCAACAATTGAGATTTCCAGCTCACCCGAAGAGCACCACCAACAAAATTTCTCATTCTTCCATTCACTCTGTGACTTGGAAGCTTAAGGAATTTACTGATCTGAGAACTAATTTTTGTTTCAATTCTTTCATTGACTTGGGACTCAGTAAATTCCACCTGGTCTAGTGTACCTCGACTTTCATTGCTGTAATCTACATAATAGTGCACTGTTTGTTATGGAGGTGTGGGTGTTGGAGATGGAAATGTGAAATCGCCCATGTCTTCTTGTGCGAGTAGGCTGGCTTTCCATGTCCTCAAGTTGTTTCTCTACACCTTCATGCACTTGACTATCCATTGGAGTTTGCAATGTTTGTGAAAGTTCATCTGTTGAAACATCAAGTCCCAACATACTAAGGATGTTCTGAACTACAAAAGCATCGTCAGTGTAAGCAATTTCATACGTCTCACTGAGATGCATGTCGTTTACGAGAGCATCAAAATTGAGGGGCCATATCCCCATCCTTTTAAAGCCAAATTTTATGTTGGCTAGTGTCAAAACTCTTCTCAATGCCTTGCTGCCTAACTCCGCCAATTCTGCCCTTCTGATATCAATATTAGGGAATTTAGTGAGAATATCTACTTGTTCTGATTTGAAATATTGCTTGAATGGTGCAAACATGCTAACATCCAAAGGCTGTAGTACATGAGAAGTATGAACAGGCAGTGTAAGGAGGTCAATTCCTAACCCCCTTGCCCTTTGGATAGTTGAAAATGCAACATGACTTCAATGGCCATCAAAAATCAGCAGGTGCCTATTAGTAGGTGAGACAACCCCAGGAACTAACACACATAAATGTTCTAGCCACTCATAGAAAATATCCTTCGTCATCCAAGCATGTGCTTGGGTTGCCATAGTTGCGCATTGTTCATAATTCACAATGTAATTCTCTATCTCTATATTGCCCTTGAACAAATAAAAACCAGGTATGGTTTGGCCAGATGCATTAACACAACATAAAATTGTTATCCATTCTCTACTTTTTGGAATGATGTAGGAGACATTCTTGCTACCTCTATGTGCCAAGATCCTCATAGTTCCATTTTTGCCAACTTGAATGCCCGTTTCATCACAATTCCAAATTTTGTCAGGACTGTATGGGGTACTTTCATATGTTGCTATGAGTGTTTTATAAAATTCAGCTACTATATCGGGTCTAAGGTTTACCGCCCTTTCTTTGTCAAGACCTTCAACTGTATGCAAGGTCAATTCTAGATGGCGCCTCTTGAATCCAGTCCACCATGATTTTCCAGGCAGCCCCTCCGTGAAAGGGTTGGGTCTATTTTGGCATATTTGAGCAACCTCTTGCTTGAGATTAATAATCTCAAGCCTGTGGCCAATATCTGCCATATCTGTGCACCACTTCACAATTAGACCCACCTCCTCTTCTGTCAGGACTATTGGTGGACCCTTCTTTGAAGTAGAGGTTAGACCACCTAACGAATTGCTAAACTGTGTTGTAGCTGGGATTTTCCACTTCTTCGCAACAGCTCTCATCGACATCCCATTTGTTTCAACATCCTCTAGTGGCCTGTCCATGTCCTCTGTTGACCATTCCCTTTCCTTTGATGCTCTTTCCCTCCGGATCGGTGGTTCACCAACCTCCTGGACAACCTCAATAGGTTCTGGATTTGTGTTTACTTCTACAACCGGTTGTTGCACATTGGGGATGGTTATAGTGTTTTTCCTTGTACGAGACAACGTCTTTGTAGTCTTGGTTTTAGTTTTCGACCTTATTTTATCTTTAGATTGTACCTACAAATGTTAAAAAAGATGTTTGGAGTAGTTAAAAAAAACAAAAAATTGAACACTGTCGAAGTCACAGTGATGCATGAACAGTTTGCATTTATTTAACATGCATCTTGATATTTTGAAATTTAATGATCTAGTTGTTATGAACAGTTTGTAATGCAATTGTCTCACTTTTGTAATGAAATTGTCTTTATTGTGCATGAACAATATGCTTTTATTGTCTTTATTTTGCTTGGTTTTTATGAACAATTTGCAATGCAATTGATGACACTTTGTAATGCAATTGTCTTTAATGTGCATGAACAATTTGTTTTTATTCAATATATGCATGATCTCAGTTTATTAAATTTTATTATTTGAATTGAAATGGCTTGGATCAGATCTTTTTAGTGAGACATGAACAAACATTGGTTAAACATTGTCAAAAGGAAATACAATGGTACAGGCGTAGTGAGGTAGAAAACCTCAACTGAAAGAGAAAGGAAACTTTCTTGAGTGCAGAGCTGAACAATGAAACATGAAGAGCCGAACATAAATATGTAAATTTTTTTTTGTAGAAATAATCACATAAACAATTACATACATATTTATATATGAATATATATATATATGTGTGTGTGTGTGTGTGTGTGTGTGTGTGTGTGTGTGTGCATATATATATATATATATATATAGTATATATATATATATATATATATATATATATATATATATATATATATATATATATATATATATATATATATATATATATATATATATATATATATATATTTGAAAATATGTCTATGTATTATTCTGTTCTTCCATGCACTATATATATATATAGAAAAATACATATATTGGAAGAGAATAATATAATTGCATGGTAGAATATCTTTGAAATGAAATCAAGTGAATCCATTTTCATATGTGGGAATAACAAACAAATATTAAAGGCAAATTGTAGGGTTAGTTTGTGCATTGTGAAAGAGAGGAATACAAGTGCATGGCGAAAAACCCTGTAATTGTGAACCAGTGAAACCATAAAAATGTTTGGTAGTAACAATGATATAAAAATTTCATTTCACAGACAAAACTATTGTGAAAGGAAGAACAAAATAATATGATTGCATGGCAGAATATCTTCGAAATGAAAACCAGTCATACCATATATATGTATGGAAATATGTATATGTATTATTCTGTTCTTCTATGCACAATATGTATATGTATGTATGGAAAGACAAATACATATATAAGAACAAAATAATATAATTGCAAGGCAGAATAAATTTAGAATGAAAACAAATGAGTACATTTTCATATTTGGGAATAACAAACAATTATTAAAGACAAATTACAGAGTTAAAGTTTTTGCATTGTCAAAGAGAAAACCCTGTAATTTTGAACTAGTGAAACCCTTTCCATGTTTGGTAGTAGCAATGAAAAGAAAAAATAATTTCATAGACATAACTATTGTGCATGGAAGAAGAAAATAATACATAAACATGCCAAAATATCTTGGAAATGAAAACCGGTCATACCATTTTCATATTTCAGAATAACATGAGAATATTATAAGCAAATTGCAGAGTTAAAGTCTGTACAGTGAGGAATGCAAGTGCATGGCAGAAACCCTCGATATGATAAACATTAAAACTATATGAATATTTCCTAGTAACAAGCAAATATATTGTATCCATTTCCGTATTTTTGAATAACAAACAAATGTAAAAAGTGAATTGCAGATTTAAAGTTTGTGTAATGATGAACACACAAAAACAAGTGCATGGCTGAAAACCAGTCAAACCCTTTCCATATTTTGTCGAACAAGTCTAATAGTAATGAAAAACCATTTTAAACCAATCAAACCCATTTCATATTTCGTGTAAGTAAGCAAATATGAAAAGCACAATAAATGTCATGCAATGAATAACACAAAATATTGAAATGCACAATGCAGGGTAAACGTCGTGCATGAACGAGTGTAGAGGGAAGGAAAAGCAGTGAAAGCATGAACTTGAATTGAAATGACTGAACATTCATATAAAGTGTAATTTGAAACCCCAGATATTGAGTTACATGTCAATGTGACAAAAATTGACATCCCATTCAAAATATTTGCATTCATAGGTAGCCTGAATTTGTAGCAGTAGAATACTTGTAGCTTGTCAGGATGCTGCTGCTACTTCCTCTGGACTATCTTCATATTTATGGACCAAATTGTATAGCTGATAATGAAAGTGGGATGTGCTAAATGGAAATTGTAAGAGATTGAGTAATGCATTTTTGAATTTGAATTTCTTCTTATATGTTTAATGCTGGTTTGGTGTGGAGTCTTTAATTCCTGTCCTTTTAATTTCAAATTTGAATTCTTCATCAGATGCCTTCAATTGTTGAGTTTGTATGTATTAATGGCATGCATTCCTTGTTTTCTTGACATGAGATTTTTGTGGCTTTAACACCATTGTTTTGGTGGTTGCAAGTGGGAAAAACAGGAGGAGGAACCATTAGTAGAGAGGTTCAATTTTGATAGATGGGACACATATGAATGATTGCTACCTGTCTCAGTGTTGTGTTGGTGGGCAAGTGGGATGGGGGTTCGACTGGATTGGATTTGGTGATGGGAAATTCTTGGTTCATAGGTGTACTCATGGCATCCCAAGTGCCACAAAAGGTGGCTGCGCTGAAATGCAAGTGGTGACATTATAGGGGAGCTTGGGTTAGACTAATTTGATATTTTGGGCTTTTGTTTTGAATCAAGGGGCCCGTAACAAGCAATATGGCCTGTATGTTTTTGGTGTCATACGTGCTTTAAATATTCTCTGACATGTAAGACTGCAAATATCTATTTGTGTATGGGACAACTATTCTCCGATTATAATACAATTTTGACGGTACAGTGATACGTGTACCTTTGTTGACTTTGTGGGTGAAAATTATTTTACATTTGCATATTAAGGCGGTCTACTATGGGGCCCACGTGGGACTACTTCTGTCCCCACTATAGGATCCCACCCTACTTTGGGCCACTCTCCCCTATTGTTAAATTTTATTAAAAAATAATGAAATAATAAAAATAAAAGGAAAATTGTACTTGTAGTTTGTAGACTATAAGTACTCCACAATACTGCGGAAGCCTCTGGGGGTGCCATGTGGTGCGGACCTGCCTCCCACCACCTACCACCTGCACCAATTGACATTCGATTGGTAGAAACTTGGAAGCAATATTGTATATTTCGTGCCCTTTTAAAAATTCTGACGTCATGTTCAAGGATTTCGTCCACAATATATTTGGTGAAAATTCTTGTACTATAGAAGCATATATCGACCCCCAAAAGGAATATTTTGACAAATTTAATCAATACCTATGATGGTCATCAAGGTGTTAGTTTTAAGCTGAGGAAGCAGGTGAATATTCCATTGTTGTTGATGTTAATAGGGCCTTTTAAAAAATTTCCCCCTCTCCATTTTTATTTTAATTTTGGAGGGTAATTTTTAAACTCATATAACTCGGGCTCAAGACCTCCTTTTTGTGAGATTTTGTTTTTATTTGGGGAAAAATTTCGTGCTCTTTGCAGTGGTGCAGATGATTTTTGATTTTGGTGTCTAGGTTTTTTAGAAATTATAGATTCTCACAGGTGTTATTGAGCTGTTCTTGCTTTGGGAACTTTCAAGGCTCTGTTCCCGTCCCTGTATAGTAACATTTTTGGGTGACAAGTTTTTTGAAGGTGTATAATTTTTTGTGTACTTTTTAGTGGTGCAATCAAATTGATCTCATTTTGTAAAAACAAATTGTACTTTGATTATGTGGCCAAATTTGACATTTGCATGTACCAAGATCAAGACCACTTCACTATTTTTGGTAAGTGACATTTTTACTCACACTAATCATAAAAGTTCCAAGCTTGTATATTGCTAAGGAGTTGTTTGATTGAGTGAATTTGGGGGGATCTTCTTGTGGTTGTGGTTGCATTCCTCTTGATTTGTATTCTTTCCTTCTTGTTTCATTATGGAGCAATCTTCAATTCCACTTCTAACACCTTAGAACTATCCTAAGTGAAAAGATGATATGAACAAATTGCTAAGAGATAAGAGATTGTATAGGATAGTTCATGGGATTGATGGTGAACCAAAAAATGATGAAGCTAAAAAGACTAAGTGGTTGAATAGTTGTGAAGAATCCATTGGGTATTTGTAATTGTATATCTCTCTTGAGTTGTTTCACATTGAATACTTGAATAGACCCATGGCTATGTGGAGTAAATTATCAAAATTATTTGGGCAAAAAGATGAAATTCAAGGACATTTGTTTGAAAATGAATTAATGTCTAAATCCATGTAATTTTGACAACATACAAGACTTCATCACCAAATTCAATTCACTTAGAACATAACTAAAGGATTGTAAAATTATCAAATACACAATTGGTGTCAAGTGTTCTTTCGAAGCTAGGACCTGAATATTTAGTGTTTGTGTCTAATTTCTATGCTACAAAGAATTCCTTTGGGAGCGAGTTTAAAATGCCTCCCTTTGAGGATTTTCCTATGTAACTCAAATGGAGCAAGATAAACTTATTCAAATGGGTGCTTTGAAGTCTTCAAAATCCCACACCTTGATTGTAAATGATGAGAAGTCTTCAAGTGGCAAAGAAAAGAAAAAGAACAAGCCTAATAAGAAAAAACAATCCACATCTAATTCCATAAAAGAACATAAAAATTCCTCCAAGGGGGGATCATCTGAGAAGGAGAGTCCTACTTGTGCATATTACAAGAAGGATGGACATGAAGATCACTATTGTTATGAAAAGGATCTTGATGAATTGAAATATCTTCTTGTGAAGAACAAAATTAGTTTACCTTTTAGAATGTCTATTTTAGCTTCTTCTTCCAAACATATAGACTTTGATAAGGAAAAGCGTCATACAATTGGGACAAGTGATAACAAAGGTAAAACTATTTGTGCTTCTATAGGTCATGGATCAAGAAGATGGCTTCTAGATTTAGGAGCTTCTCATCATAAGGTATCTTCACAGTCTATGTTCTCTTTTTTGGGGCCTTGTGTCATGCCACCTATTTTCATGGGTAATCATACTTATGTGAATGCAATTGGGAGGGGATCTATTGATATTGGGATCTCCTTTCTATCTATCAAATCACTCATGGTGGATTAGGGAGGACTATGGAATTCACTCCCAATCTAGTTCTCGTCAGAGACTTGGAGAGAAAGTAGGCCATTGCTACTAGGATGTTTGATCACACATCTCAACTATACACCTTTTTAGACTTATTTCCTAATGATGAATTTGATCCTTTGGATGATGATCACACTTCTAGTGTGGACTATGGTTTTGAGGAGAATTTTGGCTACTTGAAATTGGATGTTCTCACAAGTGATCCGGTTCTTGAGCCATGCATTCCATCTCCTCCATCTACTATTGGAGTTGGTGATGCTTGTGTTGCTACATATTTGACTTCTTGTGATTTAGCACAACATGATATTCATTTTCTTATAGATATGGTGACTTGGGATGACTTCTAGATAGGTATTTTAGACTTTTTAGTGGAGTCTCATATATTTTAAATTTGGGAGACACTATTAATTTCATTCATCTTCTCTTTGATGGATATGATCCTTCTTCAGTTGTTGTGAGGGAACACTTTGACCCTCTCATTAATTCTCTACATGATCATTCTTCCCAATTTGATGTGAGTGTGAATACTTTTGGACAAAATTTGGAGGAGGCTTATTTGTCTTTAGGTTATGTTCTACATCCATCTCTACTAGATTATGGATTGTCCTCTTTAGTTGTGTGGCTTAGAATACCTGTTTGGAGTGTGTCAACTTTTGACATTGACATGGAGACACTTGAGCATTCTTTAGAGACATCATACATCATCTTTCTTCCCTCATATTCCTTTCAAGAATGGAAATAAATCTTCAATACATTCTTGGTTTTTTTTCTTCCGAAGGGGAGGAATGTTGTTGGATGGTCTTGGATCATGTTTAGCATTCGTTATAAGGCATCTACCATCTTTGTAGGAGATACTACATTGAGGGGGGACTGCATAGTCTTTCTTCTTCTCTCTTATGGGGGGTATTTTTCCTCACATAGGGTTTTGTCCTTCTCATTCTTTAGTGAGAGGATTTTTTTCATCTCTCTTTTTGGGAGGAGTTTTTTCCCACACAATTTTATCCTTTTCTTTGTATGTGAGAGTTTATATTTGTGCATGGGTACCTAACATGACCTCATAGACGAGACCCATTTTCATTTTTGCATCATTTGTATTTGTTTCCTCTTACCTAAGTTGCACTTAAAGGGGGAGGGGTGTTGGTGTGAATAAGGTTTCCTACCTAACTAGTTCTCCTAGTAGGTGCTATTCACATGTTAAGTTTACTTAGATCCTAGGAATCTTTCTAGAAGTATTAGGTGTCATATGATCTTATCATGTCATTTAATATTTGATGAGTTAGTTGTCTCATGGCATAGGATTAAGACACTTTTCATGATCCTGTCTAATCCTATGTCTCACTTGGCTATATAACCAAGGGTCTCTCATACAATGTTTATGAATTGTTTTTACATTCTTGATAGGAATACTATTTATTCTTTTCATATCGATCTTCTCTTTTTGTGCTTTCCATTTGGCCTCTAGATCTTGGCTGGCTATCTCCATAGCCAACTCTTATAACAACTACAATTGGAAAAAAAAAAATCCCCCAAAATCTAATGTTTGTTGAACACACTTTTTTGATTCTCCAAATCATCTAAAGAGGTAAGAGTCTTGAGCATACTCATATGCTTTTAAAAAAAAGATCTACAATCCTAGATTTTATAAAAGCTAACCCACAACTCACAATTATGCTTTGATATCATGTAAGATTTAGTTATGAAGCCACCAAATAATGTAAATAAGTGAAATTAAAGTATCAATAAAAAATATAAATAATAAAATAGATTGTATTATACTCAATAATAATGTAAAGCATACAAGCTTGAGTGATTACAATGAAAACAATATTAGAGTATATATCAGATTCAAGATATTACAAACACAACCAATGGATAAAATGATTTTTTTTGTAAGTAAACTCAACCAAGTGTTAAAAGGAACCAAGTGAGAAGTGACTAGAAAATATAACCTATTCATGCTGTAGACATCCAAATTTGGACACTTAATTTATCCAAATTTATCACTTTTCATCTAAACATTCTGCCAAATCCCTAAGGTATTTAATTAATAATTAAATACCTTACCCTCCTTAATCCTCTTTTCATCAAATAAATTAAATAAATATTACATTTATTTAATTCTTCACATGTCATTTTCATCTAATCCTAATCCATCTCCTAATTTCTTCATTAAGGATGTGCACATGCCTAATCCTTGATTAGGATGTGTCACATCCTCCAACTTTAGCAAGTTGGCTTTTAATCCTAATTAGCCCCTAATTATCCTCTAATTATAAATTAATTAAGCCTAATCATTCTCCAAGGAATTTTTAATTCCTTTTTTATTTGTCCTAGATTCCCCTCCTTTATATGTGAATTTTTAATTCACATTCCATCCTTCCAAGGCTTCTAGAACCTTGAACTTGTCACAATCACCACATGTGACCAACCTTGGACTTGTCACAATCTTCACATGTGACCAAGTCCCACCTTTTTGGAGCCCACCTTTTACCCTCTAGATTCTTCCAATCATTGTGAATTTAAAATTCACTTTTACTCACCCAAGATTCTTCCCATCTCCCAATGTACTTGCAAGGTACTTGTACTTCCTCCACCTCATGTACCCTCTTGACAACTCATCTCCACCTCATATCCTCTTGTCCATTTCACCCTCCACATGTCAAGATGTGAGGGCTTGTGGGTTCTCAACCCACCATAGCCCTTCATCTTGGCCTTGTTGGAGCAATCTTGACCCTTGAATTCTCTAGAGAATTCAAATTCTCCTATAAATACCCCCTCCTCAAGGGCATTTCCAACACTTCTTCATTTGAGCAACTACATGCTGTCCATTTGCTTTCCAACACTTTAGATTGAAGCAACTACATGCTGCCCATTTGCCTACACAACACTTAGCTATCTTGCACCCTTATGCTGTCATTTTGCATTCTCAACACTTTGCACTCTCATAACTACATGCTGTCCAAGCCTTTTTCAATCATTCAACCATCTTTATTCATCATTTTGCATATTGAAGCTTGCATATAGTCACTCAATCTATCATCTAAGGAGCACACAACCAATCTAAGCAAGGGCCAATCAAAGAAGTTTCAACAACAAGGGAGGTAAAAATATTTGTGTTTCATTTTATTTGCATTCCTTTTCGTTGAACCACTCTTTTGGCTAATCTTGAGGTGTCCTTGGCATTTTGTTATTCATGTTTCTTAGTTATTTCACACACTTAGAGCGGTAGGAAATTCCAAGGTATACACATGCTAACAAAATATAAAAATATTCTTTAGTGGGTATTCCTTTAAGGAAAATAATATTATAGTTCATTGTTTAAATTCAAAAATAACATCCAATATATTGAAAGGAGGTGCTTCTAAATTTAATTGTGTATTTATTTTTACATCAATGCTTTGCATCACACTCCCTAATCCTTTATTAGGAAGAGGAAGAATTGATGAAGGATAATAGAATGTGAACCAAACATTGATGCAAAAATAAATATGTACTTAAATCTAGAAGCACTTTATTTCAATATCATGGATTGTGGAAATGTCACATCTCTTATCAAATATATTATTGGTAAGATGAAATTTGATAATTTTCATCTCTTGTGCCTCTTCTTGGATGAGGTTATTGATAGAATTTGCATACATCAATGAATGCCAATTCACTTGATTTGATGGAAACACCAATTCAATGTTGTGGATGTGGAAAGAGTTGGTTTAGTGGTGGGGTATTAACTAGATACCAATTTTCTTGGGGAACAAGAAGTGAATGATGGGTGGAAGAAGATCTCTTAGAATAGACTAAGGAGATCTAGGAGTGTGAATGAATATGACACTAGAAGTATTTTGTGGAAATAAGTGTTGAGTGTTTTACAAAGGAGTGTGAACTTGTTAGTTTTAAGGGTGAAAGCAAAATAGTGTGTCCCACCTTTCAATCTTTTAGGGTCACAAAAATAAACACTTTTCAATCTTCAACATATTTTTTCAATTATACCAAACAAATGATCAAGAATTTAAATATGATATAAACTAGCCATTTGTGCAATTTTCTTTATAGATTCAAGCTATATTTTTTTTGAAAATAAAAATAGTTTCTATCATTTTTGGTTAGTTTCCATCATTTTTTAACCTTTTTCCTTTATTTGATGGTGATTAATGATATTTTACTATAACAAACAACTTTTATTAAAAAATAAATGAAATTAGTTCATTAACTTCAATACCTAATGTGTGGATGTTTTTGGTAATTTATTAGATATTCTTATTATTATTTTTAATTAATACTAAAAAAAATTTAGACCTACATTTTATTGTAATATGTTTATCTTTACTTATTGTTTTTTTGTTTTTTGAAACAAGAACATCAATGTAGAGTGCAAAACATTTTTTCCAATGTTTTATTTTTTAACCTATTGTGCTATTTTTCTAGTGTTTTGAATAGAGGCATTTTTTTCTTGTATTGGACCTACTTGATTATAAATTCAATAAATAAAATAATATTAAAAAATGCTATTATTATATTTTCAGATTTAGTTAATTTTGAGGGCTATGTACATGTTAATTCTTGTCTCTAGATGATTTTGTTTGACCCTAACATGCACAATAGAAAGTTGATTATTTTGATAAATAAAATTATAACATATTGATAGGAGAAGTAAAGGATCCTATAGAGATGCCACAAATGCGGGTTCAATTAAATCTCTTTAAATCAAAGGAGGTTCAAATAAGCTTTCTTTGATTGAAGTGTTAGAAATTTGAAATAGATTGAATAACCCAAATTTTTTTTTAAGAGAAAATAAAAGTTACATAAAATAGAAAAACATAAATGATGCAAACCAAAACTCCAAGAGATTATGCAATGTCGATATGACAAAATTTCATTAAGAGCTTCCAAGATGAAAAATACAAGCTAGGTAGTGAGTTTGTATAGAATTTAGGAGAGGATGGAGGTGGCAAATCAACCAATGAGAATTGACTACCAAAACCATCAACATTAATTAAAGTGATGAAAAAGTAAATACTCCACCCTTAAAAGGTGGAGGACAACTCATCACTTTATCTCCTAGTTATTAAATGATTAACTAACTTTATTATCTTAAGCAAGCTTAATAAATGTGTAGGAAAAATATATAACTAAGGGAAAATTAAATATCCAACTAAGAAAACAAAAGCCTACACTAACACCCCCCTTAAGCACAACTTAGGAGGATGCAAAAGATGATGGGTCCCAAAAAATGAGGCCATGTTAGGTACCCATGTACATATCAAATTCCCCCCAAACAAGAAGAAGCCCCCCATAAATAGAGAAAGAACACCCCCCAAAATAGAGAGAGAATAGAAGAGAAGGACTAAGTAGCCTCCCCCGAAGATATCCAATGGTATATGTGTTAGGGTTCAGGCAGATTGGAGCAATAAAAATTAACAATTATATGCAGATTAAATAACCCATAAATAACAATGAAGAATAACACAAAAGAGATCAATACAAAAATTTAACGTGGTTCACCCAATATGGGATACATCCACAAAAACTCAGCCATCCAATGATTTTATTATCTAGTGCAAAAAAAAAATGATCTCGTGAATTACACACTACCACAACATACATCCCAACCACTTATAACAAGCTTTTTGGAACCTTCTAGAATTAGGGTTTTACAAGGTCATTTTTCATTTGATGTGTCAGCGAGAAAACATTACCGAGTTAATGGGAAAACAATTCAAACCCCGACGAGGATATGTTATGAGTGTACATTACTTGCATGATTAATCACCACATATCAACAAGATGCTTGAAATTGGTTGGAGAATATGGTCCATGATCGTCGAACAATGTTCCTCCCCTTCAAAAGAAACAAAACCAATGGTGTGTGCAATCTATCTCACAAAGTTTGAAAGGAATATGTTGGAAGCAAGTGCAAAATGTATGAAGTATTTGAACTTGGCTCAAGTGTCCTTGTGTTGATGTTAAAAGTAGTTGCAATCAAATCAAGCATTCTAGGCCACATTGCTGAAGATGACAAATTAGAATCTCCTAGAGATTAATGTAGAGCACAATCCAAAGATAATGATGGTTTGACGATAGTTGTACAATGTCTACCATCAAAGAGGAGAGATAACCCTTCAAATGTGTCCTCAAAATTTGAAATATGCATCTCCATAAACAAGTCTGAAACACTTGTCAAGATATCATCCCACAAAGTTGAATCAAGAAGATTATGAATGTCCTACTGCAAGGAATCACTGGAAGCTTTTGAAGAAGAAACATTGAACTCTAAAGTAGCAACAAATGAAAGGAAAAAAGAGTGTTCCTCAAAGAGAAGATGTATGTCCTCAATAGTGTCATCTAGATCTAAATTGAGGGACTCTACAAAAAAGCTAGAGATGTTTGGTAGAATTTGGTCCCAATAAACTGAATCTAGAAGACATAATGATACTGCTGCAATGAATCACTGGAGGCCCTCAAAGAAGCATCTCTGGAATTTGAATTTGCAGCAGGTGAATGAGAGGTGATCTCAACATGAGGATGTGAAGAAAGAAGTCTCTATCATCTGCATGTTTAAGACCTGCATAATACTCAATCTCCTCTAATGTAGCATCATCATATTAGGGTATATTATCTACATCATTAACTAGATTGAGGCAATCTGAAGCAGGATCATCTGGGAATGGAGAAACATGAATGTCTCCAAACATCTCCCAAATCTTGGTCCAAAGTGTGCGAGGACATTCAATGTCCACTATAGCCCACATAGTGTTATTATCAACATGAGAACCAATTAATCCTAATACATGATCAATTTTATTACCCCATATTGATTTCCATCTAGGTGTGTTTGGTTCAAGCATGATCCCATAAAGGTAAGGAATTTTTTTAACCATTTGAAATGGGTCAGAATTCCTTTTTTCCAAGACTCATAATTGGCCTTATCTAGGATTATCACAGAAGGATGAATAGAAAAACCCATGATACAATCCTCAAATGATTACAAAAGAACACCAGTACACCCCCACCCTTTCCACTAGTATCAAAAAATCACCCCCAAATATTATAAGGCTGGCACTTTATAGTTTAGTGTGATTACAAAGCCTTTTCCAAGATACAATGCTCAATGGGATCAAAATAGCCAAAATTACAAATTTTGATAAAGAATGAATCTGAGATAGAACCTGGAAAAATTATCCTTATAGCTGTGTATTTCTCTTCACCACCTTTTCAATCCCTATTTGTTTCTGAAAATCAGAGCACCGGGGAAAAAGTTATGGCCTCTTGAAGAAATTAGCAACAAACAACTTCAACCCAAAATATCTGGTACAAGATGACATAAATTCTTTTCACTACCTCTATGGATGGAAATTTATCATCTTTAGCTTTCTAATGATATCTCATTTTCCAAAAATCGACATCATGGAAAAAAGTTATTATTTTTTTAAAAAATGGTTGAATTTTGCCTATAATGATGACCCCCTAGTAAAATAAAATTTTTCCAAAAATAAAATTCATCTAAAATAGACAAATTTTATATGGGAATAGGGGTTTTTGGGCCTTTTGAGCATAATGGAAAGGTTCGTTTGGGCCAAAAATGCTCCACTCAAAAGACATTCACTAGATCTGAGCTTCAAACCCTCGTTTGCAACTATATCAAATGATCTCCAATTTAGATAAAAAATACCAATCTTGAATTTCTCTAGCCTCCTGGATGCATTGGAATGGTCGAAATACCATCAATATAACCAAAAATAGTGCAATCACCTGAATCTCACAAAACACATATGCAATATAAAGAGGTAATTAAATCTTTGCAAACCCTTTTTGATTCTTGAGATCGTTCAAAACACAAGAGAATAGCATGTGAATTTAGAATATTTTTACATGAAAATTCTCAATTAGGAATCTAAGAACTTATATTTCTCAAAATAAAAGCTCTGATACCATGTTAGAAATATGAAATAAATTGAATAACCCATGAAATTTTTTAAGAGAAAATCAAAGTTACATAAACTGAAAAAATATAAATGATGCAAACCCGAACTTCGAGAGATTATGCAATGATGATATGAACAAATTGCATTGAGAGCTTCCAAGATGAAAAATACAAGCTAGGTAGTGATCTTATACAGAACTTAGGAGAGGATGAAGGTGGCAAATCAACCAATGAGAATTGACCACCAAAACCACCAACATTAAATAAAGTGATTAAATGGTAAATAATCTACTCTTAAAAGGTGGAGGATAACTCATCACTTTATCTCCTAGTTATTAAATGATTAACCCACTTTATTATCTTAAGTAAGCTTAATAAATGTGTAGGAAAAACCTATAACTAAGAGAAAATTAAATATCCCACTAGGAAAATAAAAACCTACACTAACATGAAGTCTCTTACTACTTCTATCGAGGAGCTAATAAATTATTTTTTCACTCATAGCTACTCAAAATTTGAATTTTATTGTAACCTAATAATGTCAAAAGTTTAAAAATTTCATGCTTAAGCTAGTTCAATCAAACGAGCCTGGGCACACATTCTCAAACTTGCAATGTTATGAGAAATAACAATGTCAATGATTCACTTTAATTGTTGGTGTTATCGAGTTGGATAAGATCATAAATTTAAGAATCTGCACTTAGGTTGGTTCAATTGAGGCATCTTTGATTGAATATATAATCTAAGAAAAGGTGGCTCAAAGTGAGGATTCTTAAATCATTAAAAAAATAAATAGTAAAATTTCGTGGCCAACAAACTAGTTTTAGGTGAAATTATTTCTATTGAAATATTTTTGACCAAAATTAGTTTATCCAAAACATGTTATAGATTTTTTTTATTTTAATTATAAAATATGGGGGATATTTAGCCAACGAGGTTTAGTGAGTAGGAGCTTTGCTCCAAATATTTGATCTAATCCTTTAGAATTTTCCCCAAATTTATTTTCTAATTGATATATACCCATTAATTGTGTCAAAAATTTATTGTGGTTGTAATGGTGTGGGCATATGAAATGAAGATTGCTCTCTATTAATCCCAAGTGCTTAAACTAACTTAAATAACTATTATCTTAAATTATGTGTAGATTCATTCCAAACATTGATCTAAAGTATATACTATTTTGCTAATTTTAGTGTTCATTCTCATTTATTGACGTACAACAACACAAAATTCATGCCCAAGGTTCATCCCAAATTGTTCAAAGGGATGAATTTTATGCCTACACTTTTGAACTTGATCAAGATGTTAGTGCCAACAATTTGGTATATCGATGGTGTGTGTTTAAAAAAATTAAGTTGACATACCGACTCAAATTTATATTATTACACTAACATTCATATTTAATTTGATTTTGGAGTACTAGTAAATAGGTAATTATCCTAATTGTCCAACTACACCTTAAAATAATTAAAATTGTATTAAATGATATTAGAATTAGAAGTCTAAAAAATCCATCTCTAGATAGAAACTAGACACTAGAATACTTAGGAAAGTGAAGCATTATGAATTATAGAACTTTAAACCAAGAAATCACCATAATTGAGGCCAAATATTAATGGAAAAAATATGATAACTACTTTGAATGGTGGTTGCAACATATTTTTATTAGAAATTTTGTGAGGTTCAATTACCTTATAGAGACTAGCTATGCATACACATAAGACTACACATTTGATGCTTAATCTTTCATTTTATAGGTATGTTCTTATCTCCATATTCTTTTCTATTTAATATTTATTGAACACACTTCATGATCCACTTATCTATCTAAAGTTCCAATAAAAAGTAGCGAGATGCTCCATTCTAACAAGGTGGTGTAAGATTTTCTACTCTCAAATCCACCATATTAATATTTATCTAAGTTTAACTATAGTTAATGTTGATATAGCTTTTTTCTCTAAATGTAGCTTGGATCTTAAAAAAGTATGCCGATGGATTCAAAATGTAGCTTTGTATAATGTGCAACATTTGCATCTTTGTATCTCTGACGTTCTTATAAAATAAATGCTACCATTGAATATATTCTCATGCAAAATTTTCCTCATCTCACTTTTGAACTTCATAATTTCATGCCCACCAATTTCTAATTTCATTTGATTGGGTTTGACTACCTCATTACTTGCTTTCTAGATGAAGTCCAAATGACAAATAATTTATAAGCCTACCTCATTTCACAATTCCGACTTTTAATAGAATTAGGAAAAAATAAGTGTGTTGGATTACACAATGCTGTAATCTACGAGTGGTCTAATATTGTATAGCTAACAATAAGTTGGTCAAAATATACAATAAGGTGAGAGAGAATATTCAATAGGGATAAGTATCATAGTCTAAAATATATTTGGAATCAATATCACAGATGCTCACTTATTGAGAGTTCTCAAGCCTTTCTTCTACACTTTAGGGGTATTCCAACCCCCTTGCTTTAGACTTCTGAGATAGAAGTAATTAATGGTCTTGTTGGAATTGCATAACATACTTAGATGATTTATTTTGATCAAGTTGGACATTTCCCATTTTACTACCCCACCCATTCTTGAAGATTTCCTAACATATTTCCCTACTATTTTTTTATATTATGAGGAATATCCTCAACCAACATCTTAGGAAGAATAACCATAAGAGTTATTACATAGTTAAGAGGCAAACCTTAGTGAGAGGTTTTAGTATTTTCCCTCAATCAACAAGTTGGTGGGTTTCCATAGTGGTCCTCTACCTTCTCTATCTAAGATATAACATCCAACTCATTAAAGAGTTCCCACCCTTTAATTGAGACATATTCCCTTCTTCAATCAATTATAGGGTTTGATTTGTCAACTCATAATAAAATAAGTATTCTTCCTCACCTTGTGTCTTATGTAGTTCCACATTAAACATTTTTTAAACACACTTAGAAGCTCTTTCAAGGGTCAAGGAATCATAGGCTATATATTTTTTAGCATCAATTTATAATATAGTTAGTACACAAGTGGAATATGTTTTGTGAATTAATACATTGGCTATAAATAAGTCACTCATACAATACATCTGATTTGTAGGTCAAGGAATCACATGCATGCCTTTTTATAGTTGAGATTTGTAATAATAGAGATATGACTTAAAGCTAGATTATGCTTTACAAAAAGCTAAAATTTAGTTGGAATTGACATTTAATAGAGTAGAGGAAGCTAGACCAATTATTCTTTCATTGGAAAGTAAATATACACAATAAGGATAGGAGTGTGACAACCTATTGTAGGGAATGAAGGTTGAGTTATTAATAAATTATAATTCATCTACAAATTGTTGGGAATAGGATGCCATTTAATTGTAATCCTAAACATATTTCATGTATCTCCTAAGTCCTTGGAAAGTGTTCCCCAACACTAGGATGAGAAAGAGATTAAATTCAAATGAAATGAACATGTAAATTGACATTTGTAATTATTCCTAAATGATAGGAACATGTGGGGACGCCCAAAAGAGCTCCTACAAAACAGGAGCACATGGGGCCCCCACATGGAAGGTGGAACCCACCTTGCTTAAGTTAACTGTTTGGAGGATTGATAACACTTCAGTAATGCATGTTTAGATCCTACAAGTTAGGGATTGATATTTACATGAGTGGAGTTCAGTTTAGTTCAGTATCAATTCAGTTTAGTTCAGTTCAGTTATGGTTTAGTTATCTTCAGTTGCATGTAGTTAGTTTGAGTTAAATGCTAGTTGACTTCAGTTGACTTGAGTTGCATGACTAATGACTTGAGTTGCATGACTAATGCCTTGAGTTGCATGACAAATAACAAGAGGATACATTAAGTTAAGTGGGGATGATCAATCATGCATAATGTTTGTATGAATTGGTGGAGAGATATGTTTCATTTAACTAAGATTGACTTGGACCCACCTTGGGTGCCCAAGTTGGCATCTTTGAGTTAACACCTTTTGCATGAGAAGACATTTACAAGGCTCAGTTAAGTGGGCCCATTCTTGGGTGCCAACTTTGAGGTGATGCTTGCAAGATATTTTCTTGACCAACGATTAGTTAAGTGTTCAGTTTGGGGCGCCTAAATTGAGGAGACTTTGGTTTTGACTTCATGTTACAAGTGTGGAACTCTACTTGCACAATCTAGGCATAGATTTTTGAGAGGAGCTTTATGCTCTTGTATTTGATAACTCTTATGAGTTTATATGCTCATTAATTGTCCATTTATTGCAACAAGTGCATCAGAGTTGATTGCAGGTCAGTAGGTTGAGCTTGTGCATATGTGAGGGTTTGAAGCATGGCATGGGATGTGTGGATTCATGCTTGGTCACATGGAATGCATGGATAGATTGTACTGCAGAAAGTGTATGAGAGTTTTGTGTAGGTTGTGAAGAAGGATTGTTGAAGGCAATGAAGCATATCAATCAAGGATTGATACAGTATTATTGTAATCTTGTTCTAAGGTTAAATAATACAAGCACTATTGATTCTAGTGGATTTTTTTCCTAAAAGGGCTTCTCCACGTATATGTTGTGTCACTTCTATCTTCTTGTCTCATTCTTCTACAATCTTTTGTCTCTTTTTACAATTGGTAAAATTGATCTAAACAGATAATCATACACAAAAAATTGTGACAAAGAACACTTAATTAAATCTACAATCTCATAGGTTTACAAGTTTTAAGCTACAATTTCACCTTCATTTTCAACACAAATGTAGTGGATGCTAGTTGCTAGTGGGACTATAAAGGAAGTATGGATGATAGAAAAAACTTTAGGGCAATCAAGAATATTTCTTAGGCCAATAGTTTTAAAAAAGGTAGGACCATTCTATTGCCCATAAAAATTCAATAAGTGGACATTATTATGTTATTGGGTTAGATAAGATTATAAATTTAAGCCTCAAATAATAACAATATATAAATAACTACATATTTTTCACGATTCATAAATAAATGAAGAAATAACTAAAATAGAAAATGGTTGGAGATACTAAAATGCAAAATTCCTTTCTAAGGCATAAATTTTAGCCAAGATAACCAAAATTGAAAGTAACATTTAGGGCATGAAAAAGCAATTAAGAGGATTCTTCACTAGGAAGTTTGAGATACAAAAAATGTTTCATTCACTATTGTAGAGCTGCATTAATGACATAATATTTCTTGATGTAAACTAAAAATGAGTTTGGGTCTATTCTCACAAATTCATATGATATCCTTAAAGAGTGAAGAGGTAAAATTTTCATGGTTTTCACAAGGAGCTCACAATTAGGGTTTGATGTAAAAACTATTGACGGTTTGTGGGTTTTTTATTCATCAAGGATTTATAAAGGGTTTGGTATTTCTAAAAATTCATTCTAAAGTTAGAGAACCAAAGCCTTCATTATGAGAAAGGATTTGCACTTTTTTGGAAATTTTATATGTCTAGGGTTTACAAGGTTTTTCACATAAGATTTTTAAATGATTGTGCAAAAGCTATTTTTATTTCATTAAGAGGAAACATAATAAAGGTATGTAGAGAACATAGACTAAATATTTCCATCAATGTTATTGATGAAATATTTTTATTTTTTTTCTTGGTTATTTTATGATTATGGAATAAGTAACTTTCTTTTGTCTTCAAAAGACAAAGTTTACCATTGAC
Organism: Sequoia sempervirens; assembly: GCA_007258455.2. Lineage (NCBI taxonomy): Eukaryota > Viridiplantae > Streptophyta > Pinopsida > Cupressales > Cupressaceae > Sequoia > Sequoia sempervirens. The sequence goes on along the minus strand of VDFB02000003.1, from coordinate 270,891,695 downwards.
AAGAGGTTAAGCATACCATATATATTAGATTATTGTGTTGATGAGAAAAGTGCATACATTATCATTCTATTCTTTTGTTTTATAGTTACTCTTGATTTTATCAAATACATTACTGTGATGTTGCTACTTTAGTCTTAAATTTATTATCTACAATTGTTATCCATCACCTTAGAAAGAAGATCAATATTTCCCTTTAGGATTTTCCCTTCCTAGATTATGGGAACATATTTGTCTTTGTTTGTTAGTTCAAATGTATCAAATATTAATTTTTTTAAGGGGTAAGCGTTTTTGACTCAGAGCTATGAACTGGTGAGGTCACTAATGAGGGACCTCATCCCCAATTTAAACATTCAACAATAAATCTCTAGTGGGTTTTGAACTTTGATGGCAAGAACAACCCCATAACATCTTAAAACCATCATACCATACCACTATTGACCAAATCACTTCATTCTACAAAATTGTTATTATATTTTGTAACTTTAGATATGTAGTAATGATAATGCTCTCCAAACATATTTAAATTTTGATATATTCTATATTTGACATAAGAATAAGGAAAATTATGCCCAAAATTCTTTCCCATAATTGACCCAAATCTTTGACACTATATCTTTAAAAATTCATGATCCACATTACTGTGCACCATCCTATATAAAATCTATTGCACAATCTCCCTTCCATGCTCAGCACTTAAAAAAATGAAAAGAAATAAAGCGAGCCTTCATCCTAAAAGTTAATATTAGACATATTCAAAATATCTTCGTAGATTATGGAGAGTTAAATATTAATCAACTAGGCAACATGAATAGGCCCACTAAGCAAAATGAAATAATTAATTTTAGCTATTCATCGTGCATAAAATATACTAAATGGGAAGGGAGTCACTCTCCATTGTTCAATGACAAATCATTTAAATATAAAATTTTATTTCTTTAATAAACTACACCTTCTCTTTCATTTTTAAACACACGTTGTTTGTTCACTTTTAATAAATCAAACCCTTTAAATATTTGATCTGTGCCTTTGTTTTGTATATGGGATCACCACTTATATTTAAAAAATAATATTAAATCATTAACTATTTTTCCCTAAATAGCTATCATTTGATTACTTTGGAATTTCAAAGTAATCATTTGTATATCTTGTTTTCATTTTCTTCAATAATGATATTGGATTGTACAAACAATGATTACAATAGTTGACCATGATCAAGAAGAAGTGGATAATTAAGTCATTATTAACAATGATATAATCATCTTTGATTTTTTTGAATGTTTTAGTTGAGGATGAAGTTCCAATGAAGAACATTCCACATTTCATTCTCCTAAATTTCCATGGGCTTGTAAGTCAAGATCCAAACATGTTTTTGTTCAAGTTTGATTTTTCTATTATAATTATGACTATCAAAGAAAGGAAAATTGAAGTTGCTTCTTGTCACCGATAAATATCTAACTTCTAACTTTGTGGAGGTTTGGGGTTTGGAAGAAAAATATTAATTAATGGGTAGATTTAAAATAATGGTTCTTAAGAAGGTAACAAAAATAATATAAGGTGAAATAGATACAAGATGAGATATTCTATATGTCATAGAAAGATGCCTTGAAGATTATATGGAACAATTCTTCTTTTACCTGTAACATTCTCACCAAAATTAACTTTGAAGATATTTTTTTAGCATCATAAAGTATCTTATTTCAAATATTAAATATTCACACCATAAATTATAAGATTGTAACATGTGTCAATGTATATGTTACTGATACCACAAATATCTAACTCTTGAGCATAGTTGTCTTTCTTGTTATAGTAAGTGCATGTCACATGGATGCCATAATAGTAAATGCATGAATATTGTAGAATCAGTCAAATGTTGGGGACACATTCCTATATAAACCTCAATGATTTAATGAATTAAATATCAATCAATGAATGGTTACATTGAAGCTTTGTTGGAGTTATATCTCAATGTGATATGCACTTTTTTATTTCATTAAATGCTTGATACTAACAACACATAGGTTGAGTAGAAGGTCTGAAGACTCAAGCATGATTTAAGTGAGCATGTGGAGCTTATATGCTAATGTGCAAGGGTCTTAGGTGTTAATCCATTGTCTAATGCACAATTTAGGGAAACGACTAACATTTTGGCTCCATTTCTAGAGAATTCTCATGATTTTTGAGTTGTGATCTAGAAATTCCTTGTTAGGTGATGTAAGATGAGATCTATAGATGGACTCCAAGGAAAGCAGAGGAATTTGTGAGTTAGGAAACATATGCATGCATGTAAATTAAACAATGGCATGAGAAGATGTGAAACATAGAAAAATAGCGTAGGGTTCAAAACACATAGGGTTTTATACTAAATTTGGAATGTTTCACCAAACTTACTTTAAATAGAAAGGGAAAAATGGGGTGTAATGAACCTAAATATTTTCTATTTCATTGAGGAAATGAGATCCTCCAAGATAGAATTAACTTTCAGCCCTTAGGTGAGTCAATTCTATGGAAGATCTAACAATTTCCTTTATGTGTGTGGATGGGGTGAATATGACTGAAATGCACTCTTGGGAGACAAATGAAGAATACCTAATGATCCCAATTATGCAATGTAACACTTGGATCTTCAATTTAAAACATAACACTAAGAGAATCCACAACTTCCCTTTATATTTGTGAAGTCTAACTTATTATAAACATGTCATAAAAAATGTTGCAAGGTGTCTTTCTAACATAAACAGTAACAAAAATGACTGAATAGGGGTTTTGGGAGAAAGATTAAAAATTCCAAATGCATTCATTCATGACATGTAAAGGTTGAATATGGTAGATGAAACATAGGACTATCAGAAACAGTAAGCCTCTTATAGATCAAAGAAGGGGAAAATGTTGTGCACCTATTGTAAAATATTGTTTCTGGAAGCTGTCTTGGGACTCATTTTCCCATGGGAGAATGGGTCTTTGTAGGGCTTTCCAAAATTTATTTCTAGGTCCTTTGCTCCTGTGTCTGTACTTCCAGATTCTTCGAGTTTCACAGTCGGATAGTTAGAAATAAATTCGGGATTTAAGTTTCTGTATCTTGACAACAAAGGTGACAACAAATGCAACTTTTCAATTTTGTACTTTAGAGATCTCCAATCTTCAATTTTCCTTCAACCTAAAATCTGCAACACAAATGCAAGAGGGAAAAACTATTTGTTTTTGGTGAATGGGGGTTTGCCTTGGTCAAACCCCATTTTGGTAATTAAACCTTGAATTGAAATAATGAAAATATGGAAGGACTGATGAATGAACAATACAATGTTGCAATTCAACAAACCCTTGAATAAACCTTAGAAAGACTAAAATATTGGTGTTGATCTCGCATGAAATGGATTCAATGGATGTGGATCTTGATGCTTGAATCTTGCTTTGAATCTTTGACTTGAATGCTTCGATTAGATCTTGAAACCTACATCACAATGTTAGCTCCAAGAACATGCATGATTGCAAAAGACTTTGATATAATGCTTGAGATCTTGATTTCTGCAACAAATGATGAAGAAATCTAGTCTTGAATGCTCTTGGCAATAATATTTTCTCTTGTGAAAGTTGCCCTCTTGCTAGATGTTTTGAATTGATAAAATAAACTTGTATTTATAGACATTTATCCTTAATTTCCTAAAATTCAAACATTACAAGCCGACATTTAAAATTTGAATTTAGGATGATAAAAATATTTCCAAAAAGATGTTTTAAAATGGGTTCAAAGGCTTAGTGAGGACCCATTTTCCCATGGGAAAATGGGTCCTAGGCCCCTATTCTTGGAATAAATTGCTCAAGGTGTTTAATTATGTGTTGGAATTAATTGTTGTCGGGTTTCCCCTTCAAAAAATGTAATTTAGTAGGCTTGTAAATGTAAAATAGGTCTTATTAAGGCATAATTAAGTCCAATTTAATTAAGAGGGCCTAAACAACTATGAAACTTTAAAGGAGTACATTTTTCAACACTACATTAAGGCATTATTAAGTCCATTTTAATTAGGAGGGCCCAAAAAAAGTGTGAAAATGTAAAGGGGTGCATTTTTATACACTACATTTAGCCCCCACTTTAGTGAGAGGATGACCTTGCATCAAACTCACACTAAAGTAGGAAAATATGTGTCAAGAGGGGTCCAAATGCACACATTTTGATGGGATAGGATGACAAAGATCAAGGAGGTGGTCAAGCCCCTAGGATCCAAGATCCCATGTCAAACCAACATAGGTAAAAAGGGACACACACAAGATGTATGATATGCAGAAGCAAGACAAGATACTTAAACATACAATGTCAAAGACTTAAAGAAAGAAAAATAAAAATAAAAAAGGGTGGATCAAGCCTCGATTATTTTTCCAAATCGATGTGGATCAAGCCTTAGCTATTTCTCTAAAAAATGTTTACAAGTGGAACTCACTGTCCTCTATGCAAACAACCATGCATGCTCACACAAGCTAGTGAAAACTACTGTCCACTAGGTAAGCCCCAAAAAGTGGAAAATGAGAGAATCTTATTAGGATCCCATAACCATACCAAAGTTATACCTCTGATAACTTTGATAAGGCACCACACATTTTGAGCTTCATAAGGCTTAACAAGTTGAGTTATGCTAAACACTTATGAACAAACATGACTCCACTGGCAAGCAAGGTGTCTTATGTTTAGTGGCCATGAAAAAGGGTTGTAACTTCGAGCTTGACAAGGTTAGAAAGTTGTGTTATGCTAAACACTTATGAACAAAATGCAAATAGGATAAGACATGTTCAAAGGGGTTTTGCTTAGTTCATGTAAGGTCTCCTCTTAGGGAACATCGTGCCTAATGTCCCTAAGAGAGGACTAGTCGAGGATAAAAGATTTACACCTTAGGGAATGCCAACCATAACATTACCACTAAGAGGAATATCATATCCTCAGAAAGGTCACACTCTTGAAGGATATAAAGCATAATATCACCACAAAGAATAAACTTCACATGAATTTAGAAGACCACACTTTGAATAAACAGTTCATACTTCATGGGAGATGTATAATATCATCACTAAGAAGGGAACATGGAAATGATGAACATGGGACAATATTCCCCCCACTTAAAATGCCAACATAGTTTCTATGTTGGTATGCTAAGTAGAAAGAGAGGAAGAGGTGATCCTTGAAAAGAATGCATACCAAAAAACTAGTTATCCTTGCCCCCCAATCATAGAGACAAAGACAAACACCAAGAACTATCATGTTGCTACCAAGAGAGATATGGTTGCACATAATATTGTACCACCATGAATGGAAATGAGCAAGACACATAAATATTCCAATGCCACATAGTGATGAGCAACATGATAAGATGAAAATTAGTATCAATTAGAGGAAATAGGTGCATCAACACAAGGAAGAGCACCACAATCCTTATGATGTTGAATTTTATCACTCAAAGCCTTACATTCATTAGTAGAATGACCACAAACTTGATGATATGTACAAAATGAACTTTTGTTGTAAAATTTATTTCATGTTCTTGGAGGGAGAGATATCAAGTAATCTTGGAGGAGTCTCGACAAGATAGTCTCTTGATCAATAGTAGGGGACATTTCTTTCTCAACACATGATGTCATACAAATAGTAGATGATAAGGCATTAGATGAAGATGGAGATAAAGGTGGTAAACCTAGACCTTTCTTGAAAAGTATGGTATAGACTTCAATTGATCTCTATCATTTTGCTCCATGTTTTCATTATATCCATATTTATAAAGGAGTTTGTATCCAAGACCATAACATGCTTCCAACTTAGATGAATAGGTTTTATGCCTTCGAGAAGGATTGGATTCTTCATGAGAACACAAATCCTTGTTAAGTTTTGTAAAGTTATGTATCTTTCTCTCATGAGGGATGGGAGTTGAAAGCTCCCATCACCACCATGGGGTGATGTTGATGTAGAACCAAGTTGAGCAATTGAAACACAAGGTTGTTTTAGTTTAGATTGTGAGATTGTGTACTCTCTCATAAAGGAGGGTGTAAAATCTAATGAACCCCAATCATCCCTAAAACATGTGTTTTAAGATGAATCATTTGTAATTGACTCTTTGGATTTTGAGGGTGAGATTTTGGACTCTTCTTTGAAATGAGGTATAAAATATAACGACCACCAATCATCACATAAAAGTTTTGTTGTAGGTGAAAGAAAATTAGGATTATCATGAACTTGTAGAGGTTCTACCTTTGAGGATGGAATTAGAGTATTAGGGGAGTTGGAAGTGTTATGATCATGTTAAGCTTGTGATTTATAACTTTTTTCATCTACTTCAACCATGTATATCTTGTTGTATTCAAATTTCATCTCACGGTGAAGAGTATATGGGAATCCTTTCATAGCATGAATCCATGGTCTCCCTAAGAGAAGGTTGTATGAAAGAGGTCTTGTCATTATATGGATAGGGGTAGGCAAAACTACATGTCCGACTGCAATGGGTAATTTGATCATTCCTAATGGTTTCCTATTAACATTGTCAAAGCCACAAATATTAACATCATTGAGTTGAATAAGCTTCTTTTCCACACTAATTTTATCTAGGAGATCAATGCTACAAACATTAAGACCTACTCCATTGTCTATGAGGGTGGGCATAATTGTAGTTTCATTAATGATCACCTTTATCATTAAGGCTTCATGTTTATTTTAGATCTCAAGCAAGGGTAATTCATGTTGATGGAATCTGATATCTGAATTTGTCACTTAGATACAATCAAATGAGGTTTCTGCATCATTCAATTTAACAGAAGATTGGATATCATTCTTCTGCAATATTTCTTGGAGCATCCTATTATATGTAGGTGATGTTTGAATCAAATCCCAAAGGGATATGTTTATTAGAGTATGACTAAATTATTTAACAATATCATACTCCTTTCCACTATGCTGCAATGTATTAGGTGCAAGTGGGAGATATGGTTGAGGTAATGGTGATGAAGTAGGAATGCTTTGTGGTTGCCTTGTATTATATGTGTGAGCAATGGTATTATAACTCGATTGCTACATAACATTGTTAACAATAAGTTGCCATTTAAAATTGAAGATATATAATGGAGTCAATGGTTTATTTTTAGGTGGTTCTATGATGGGAGGTGATTTAGGAGGCTCACTAATTAAAGGAGACCCAATTTGTGCATTTATAACCTCAACTGAATTACCTAGATGACCTTCTAGTGAGGGGGGATGTAATGTGAACTTAACATTTTCATCTAAGGAAGCCACATTACTAGTGCTTGGAAGACATGTTTTAATGTTAACATATTAGATTGCACCATGTTATCTTCCCTAGTAGGATAGTTTTTAGGAGAGGACAAAATAATATTTTTATCACATTCCATGGCTAGATTTTTTCAGGTAACTTCATCACAAGTAGGGGAGGCATCGAGAGAAGAATAACTATGATTTTCTTGCTTACCAATGATTGCATCCTTTTGTTCAATTATATCTTCCCAAGTGAGAGAATAATTAGGAGAGGGAGAAACAAGATTCTCATGAGTCTCAATGAGTGTATCTTATAACACCAAATTATCTTCTTCACAAATAGGAGAGATATTAGGAGAAGAAAAAATGTGATTGTCATGATTTTCCATGATTTCATCCTTTTTCACTAAAACATTCTCACAAGTAGGAGATGAATAGAGACTAGGTAAAGTGATGTTAAGAAATGTATTAATGATCTCATTCTCTTGTGCCATAATATCTTCCCAAGTATGAGATTTTTTAGGAGAGGAGCTTTCAAGATTGCCATGAATCTCAATGGGTGTATCTCCTAACACCAAAATACCTTCATCACAAGTAGGAGAGGTTTTGGGAGAAGAGCAACTATGATTATCATGATTATCTATGCTTACATCCTCTTTCACTAAAACATTCTCACAAATAGGAGAGATATTAGGGGGTGTGGAATTAAGGAATGTGTCAACAATTTCACTCTCTTGCACTAAGAGACTCTCATAACTATGAAAGATATTGGAAGAGTGACTAACATGCTTGTTAACAAGATTTTTCTTGGCATACTTAGAAAGGAAAGATGCTAACATTGTGAATTTTGAGTGTGTGCCTAAAGTGAAAAGTAATCTATCCAATTTATGCAATGCTTAAAAAATGTAAACAATTGTCCTATAGATCTGATGATTTTTACTATTGAAATAAATTTGGAATGAGTTAAAATGGCTACACTAAATAGATGATTAAACCTAATGCATAAAACATAAATTCTTGAAAATTGCCAGACTGAAATAATGGGTTACCAACAACTCTAGGAAGTGCTAAAAAACCACAAAAAGGCTAAGAAAAGTTGGTTTCTATAGGCCCTGAAGGACTCATTCGCCCATGAGAGAATGGGTCTCTGTTCATGGTTTTAAAAAATGAAAATGCAATTTTTGAGTTGTTCTGTGTGTTCTCTATTCCAGGTTGCAAACTGGTACTGACAGTTTCAAAAATCTAGAAAATCAGAGTTGAATGCAAGTATAAAATGACAACCAAAATGACCTATTTTTAAATGCAATTTTGATCCAATTTTTTGATTTTAGTGACTGAAAGTATGCTATTATATAAATACTATGCAAAATCAATCTATCATTATGCAATTTTTGTTGAATTTTCATATTTAAAATGAGTGCAAAATGCAAGTTTACACCTAAAATGTAATGCAACTTTATGCCAAATTTAGAAACCCTAAATGCAATGAATTAATTCAAATCATAGATCTAGGGTTTGAATGCACTCCAAATCATAAATTAGAATGTTCAAATAGTCATGTTCACCAAAATGAAACATAGAAAAGTAGCGTAGGGTTCAAAACACATAGGGTTTTATACTAAATTTGGAATGTTTCACCAAACCTACTATAAATAGAAAGGGAAAAATGGGGTGCAATGAACCTACCTATTTTCTATTTCATTCAGGAAATGAGATCCTATAATATAGAATTAACTTTCAACCCTTAGGTGAGTTAATTCTATGGAAGATCTAGCAATTTCCTTTATGTCTGTGGATGAGGTAAATATGACTGAAATGCACTCTTGGGAGACAAATGAAAAATACCTAATGATCCCAATTATGCAATGTAACACTTGGATATTCAATTTAAAACATAACACTAAGAGAATCCACTCCACAACTTCCCTTTAGATTTGTGAATTCTAAATTATTATAAACATGTCATAAAAAATGCTGCAAGGTGTCCTTCTGATAGAAACAGTAACAAAAATGACTGAACAAGGGTTTTGGGAGAAAGATTAGAAATACCAAATGCATTCATTCATGACATGTAAAGGTTGAATATGGTAGATGAAACATAGGACTATTATAAAAAATAAACCTCTTGTAGATTTGAGAAGGGGAAAATGTTGTGCACCTATTGTAAAATGTTGTTTCTGGTATCTGTCTTGGGACTCATTCACACATGGGCGAATGGGTGTTTGTAGGGATTTCCAAAATAGATTTCTGGGTTCTCTACTCTTGTTTCTGTACTTCCAGATCCTCTGAGTTTCATAGTCAGACAATTGGAAATAAATTTAGGATTTGATTTTCCGTATCTTGACAACAAAGGTGACAACAAATACAACTTTGTAATTTTGTACTTTAGAGATCTCCAATCTTCAGTTTTCCTTCAACCTAAAATCTACAACACAAATACAAGAGGGAAAAATTGTTTATTTTGGTTGAATGTTGTGGTTGTGTTGTTGATATGTGGTTGTCATTAATGTCAACACTATTAGCATTGATTCATTAGAAGATGTATATGTTGAGGATATTGAGAAAATTGTAATGAAATAAGTTGTAGGTTGTCAGTGGTGAAGTGGAGTTCAATCCATCAGTGAGTTTTGTACGTTGATGATCTGAGGTTGTGGACTAAAGGGTTTTTTTTTGAGTGTATCTAGTTTATCCATGTCGAGTTTCAGAGATCCATATGAAGTTTTGATCAAGTTATGAAGATTTATATTTTGACAATTTTTTTGTTGCTTTAGTTGGTGTTCCTGATTGAAGATAATGTGATTTCAGTTAATTCATTTTCTACGGATGATTCTATAGTGATTCATGATGTTTGTGGATGTTTCTAGATTGTGCTCTATCTATGTTGCATGTCCACATTGTTTGTTGTGCTCGTGGTTGGCAATTTTCTCTTGTGTGTTCATGTTTTTCATGTTCTTGGCCGACATGGTGTTTGTAGCGTGTTGTGGATCTTTGAGGAGTAATTAATTGAAGTGTTTTCATGTTGGAGATGTTGATTTGGGTCCTCACTAAGTTGTGGCTAACCTTGGTTGATTCGCATTGATAATTATTGTTGATTTGGGCTGAAAGTTTATATTCATTTTATTATTTTGTTGAAGCTGACTTGTAGCAATGAAATTTCTTATTGCAGATATATAAGAGTGATTGTTTATTCAATTTGGAGGTATGCTCAGTGTGCTTCTGTGTGTGTGTGTGCAAATAATGATCTAAATCATTCAAAGGTAGAGCAAAGTGTGAAGAAGAGTGAAAAAGAGTGAAGAAGTGTTCATGTGCTTAACCAAAACTATGATTAGGCATTAGCAGATGCTATTTTGTCAGTTCAAAACCCTGCAGATGTAATCCGAATCTTTCTGTAAGACAGTGTGTCTTCCCTTGGGCGGTTAGCCTGCTTGAATGCACGTACATTCCCCATTTCATTCTTTATACTTTTAATAAGGTATAATCTTGTGGACTAACCTCCATCATAGTTTTTCCCCTAATAGGGTTTCCACATAAAAAAATCTTGGTGTTATGTGTGTTTATGATGTGTTGATGATTTATGCTTTCACTGTTATTAATCAGATTTGAGAATAAGGTTAATAAGTTGAATAATTTTTAAATTTATGGGACAACAGATTCACCCCCTCTCAGTTGTCTACCCTTGTGTTGCCAACAATTTTTGGTGAATGGGGGTTTGCCTTGGTCAAACCCCATTTTGGCAATTAAACCTTGAATTGAAATAATGAAAATATGGAAGGAATGATGAATGAACAATACAATGTTACAATTCAACAAACCCTTGAATAAACCTTGGAAAGATTGAAATATTGATATTGATCTTGCATGAAATGAATTCAATGGATGTGGATCTTGATGCTTGAATCTTGCTTTGAATCTTTGACTTGAATGCTTGGATTAGATCTTGAAACCTACATCACAATGTTAGCTCCAAAAACATGCATGATTGCAAAAGACTTTGGCATGATGCTTGAGATCTTGATTGCTGCAACAAATGATGAAGAAATCTAGTCTTGAATGCTCTTGACAATAATATTTTCTCTTGTTGAATTTTCCCTCTTGCTAGATGTTTTGAATTGATAAAATAACCTTGTATTTATAGACATTTATCCTTAATTTCCTAAAATTCAAACATTACAAGCTGACATATAAAATTTGAATTTAGGATGATAAAAATACCACCAAAAACATGTTTTAAAATGGGTTCAAAGGCTTAGGGAGGACCCATTCACCCATTGGTGAATGGGTCCCAAGTCCTTATTCCTGGAACACACATTGCTCAAGCTGTTTAATTATGTGTTGGCATTAATTATTGTCGGGTTTCCCCTTCGTAAAATATAACTTATTAGGCTTGTAGATGTAAAATAGGGCTTTTTAAGGCATAAATAAGTCCAATTTAATTAAGAGGGCCCAAAAAATTGTGAAAATGTAAAGGAGTACATTTTTCAACACTTCATTAAGGCGTTATTAAGTCCATTTTAATTAGAAGGGCCCAAACAAAGTGTGAAAATGTAAAGGGGTACATTTTTCTACACTACAAGATGTTTGGCCCTCTATATGAGAAATTTTGGATTGAGCTTGCTTCAACACATATTTGAATACCTTTCTACTTGTCTCAAGCATCAAAGGGCTAAGTTTTATCAAATAATACAGTGGACAATACACAACATTGCATAATGATAGTGTTTGACATAATTTGGATGCACAGTATGGATTTTTTAGTGAAACATGTCATTGATAGCTATGTTCTTCACTTTTCCATGTCGACATATACATTAGTTGAAGAGGCGATGCATAAATTATTAACCCCTATTTGGAAAAAAATACTAAAGAAATATTTTGGTTAAATATGGGTGAAGATACTTTTGGTGGAGATGCATGTTGAAATAGTTGCTATGGAGTAGTTTTCCTTTGTGCATCTGTGTGTGTGTTGGAGGGAATACTACGTTTGTGACTTAGTTGTGTTCTAAGTGCAAGATGAAGGGAAGCAATTATGGGATGGATGACAAAGAGAGATGTAAATAATGAAAGTAGGCTACAATCACTACTTTTGAAGCATAGTGATCTAGGAGGGCGCCCAAAGAATAAATAGTTCAATGCACAAGTGAAACTAATAATAAAAGAAATCACTCAAGAATTCCAGTTGGTGGCAATCATATTAAAGGTGACGATGAAAACATGGAATAGGTTGTAAAATTGAATATTGGAGATCCAATTTTCTTGCATTGCATAATGGTCTTTGAAGTTTAATACATGTGCTCAAATGGGGACAAGTTGAAAGGTTACATATATCTCTTATGGCAATTAGTTGAGTTCCTAGATCAATAGGTTACTACACTTGAGTCTTAGGTGTTATACATCTTTGAGTGTATTTTTCATGTTTTGAAGGGGACATTCATTGTGGTATCCACAACATGCCACTATTATTTAAAATTTGAGAACCCTTGTGTTCAAATTCATATTTAATTTTTACAACTAAGTTTCAAGCATAATAGTTGTGTGGGTATGATATTTATCTTGCTCTAGGTCTTTGTTGCAAGAATGAGCAAGTTTGGTGGTGTTGTCATTAATGTTGTCATTGATGTCAACATAGTTCAATATGTTGCAGTTTGTACATGTATATTTGAGATGCTGCTGAGATGTTGTGAGTACATGGAGCTATCCTTATGATGTTGTAGATGTGCTGAATTGATGAGTTTCCAAGTGCTTTTGAGAAAATTAATAAAGAGAGAAGTCAGAGTGATGAATGTGTTCAAAATGTGCTCTGGTATGTGCTATGCATTTCTCTTGTGTTGATCCTATGCTTGTGCAGATCTGAAGGTTTTCTAATGGTGATCTAGTGATGATATCTTCTGAGTTGTAGCTTCTGGTTCGATGGTATGTGAAATTTATGTTCACCGGTGTGTGAACTGTTCTGGTAGAGTTGGTCTTTTATGGACTGGGAGAAATGTTTCTGCTCCACAGTCCTCCTTTGTTCTATTTCAGATCTTGCAAATCTGGCATATGTCTTATAATGGTGTTCTCTAGGTTTTGGAAAAGAGGCTTAAGGTTTGGTAATCCAGAAGTACTCATGTTTCAGAATTGCTGTATGAGTTTGCACAGTTTGGATGGACTGTTGGAAGAATTTCAGTGTTTGAAGATTGTGGCACTTGTTGTGGATGTATTCAAAGGAACCTGAGATGTGTTCTCATGCATAATGAAGCATGGTGCATTGTCTGTGTGTCATCTTGTTGTTGGAAAGCGTGCACATCAATGTTCATTTATGTTTTCATTAGGTTTGGTCAACCTAGTGTTTACACTTCATTTGAAGAATTAAATTTAATTAAGGAAGCGTGTGGTTGATTCAAGACATTATCTTTTGGTCTTGAATAAATGTTTTATTGGTCCACTCTCATTCTTTTCCACTGCGAGAATGTTGAGTTGTCGACCTAATTTGAATTTATGAAATGAAGTTTATGTGGCTGACCTTGGAGAAAGTTTCTAAGGTTGAAGATGGTATAAATGCAAGTTAGAATGTGAAGACTTGAGTGAGATGCAAAGTGAAGAAGTGAGCCACAAATCAAAAGAGCATAAGTGTGTGAAAGTGAGTTGAGGCAACAATTCTTCATTGTGTTAGATTCTTGAAGGTAGTGAGTTGGAGTTTTCTGCAATCTTTTAATCAAGGCTGCAGAGGTGTGTTAATGGCTATGGTGGATCTTTTGTTCTCTTTTGTATCAATAGGAAGTGAGCCTCCTTGTTGGACAGTGAGTCCTTTCTGTAGGCAGTGAGCCTTTGTATTTGGATAGTGAGTCCTCTTCTGGGTAGTGAGCCTTTGTATTCGGTTTTATAATCTCTTTATATTGTGAGTTAATCCTCACCATGGTTTTTCCCTCATTGGGTTTTCCACGTAAAAATCTGGTGTTCATTGTGTTGATTTTACTTTATGTTATTTGTGTTTCATGCTTATACTTAATAACAAAATAGTGTGGTTGTGGAATTGATAAGTGCTGGATTTTTAAGTTTGAATTTTTGGGACAACTGATTCACCCCTCCCTCTCAGTTGCCTTGCACCCTTTAACAATTGGTATCAGAGCTTTGGTTCCTTGGTATAGAGCTTAACTTCTTAAGGAAGATTCGATGGCACATAAGTTGGAAATCCCTATGTTCAATGGATTTGATTATAGTGATTGGAAAGTGCAGATGAGAGGATATATTGTTTCTCTTGGTTACAAGAGCTGGAAGGATATTGAGACAAAGTATACTGATCCAATGAGTGGTCCTTCTACTGTAGATGAGGTTTCTACTTATGAGGAGAATGAGAAATCGAGGTATGCTATTTACAGTGCTTTATCTAAAATTGAGCGAACTAAGGTTCTTTCTTTGGATACTACTTATGATGTCTGGAAGAAGTTGGAAGAACTGTATGAAGGAAATGAAAGAGTAAAGTTGACAAAGAAGTTGGCGACAAAGCACATATATGAGAATTTGAAAATGGAAGAAGGTGAAGAGTTTACAAGCTATTTCTAGAGGGTTGAGATGACAAAAAATAAAGTTAAGAATCAAGGGGGAAAACTGACTAATGAAGATATTATTGAGAAGATCTTGATCATCCTACTAGATTGCTACAGTGATAAGAACTTAGTTATTAAAGAGATGTATGATCTTAAGAAGTATACTAAAGAACAGTTATTTGGCACCTTGCAAGCATTTGAGATGAGAAAGTTCAGGAAAGAACATAGGAAAGAAGAAAAGACAGAAACAACATTTAAGGAAATAAAGATAGAAGATAATCTTGAGAGTGATGGTTTTGATCAGTTGGAAGCAAATTTCACTAGGAAGTTGAAGAAAGGTACCAGAAAGTATAAAGGTATGTTTCCCTTTAAATGTTTCAGTTATGGTAATATTGGTCATTATGCTTCAAGATGTCCAAATAGAGTTGTACATAAGAAGAAAAAGGATTATAAAGATAAGGATAGAAAGGATAAGAAATACAAGAAGCTGTATTATGTTAAAGAAGAAGCCAAAATCTCTAATGATGAATCTGAAAATGAGGTTGATGACAGTGAATGCTTGTTTTTAGCTTTGGAAAACAAATCTATATCCACTAACCCTGGAAAATGTACAAGCAAGAATGCTCCAAAGAACAAAAGGAAAAAGATGGAAGGTACTTTGGTCATCACCGTTCATGCAAGATAGGATGAAGACTACTGGGTGATTGAAAGTGGATGTTCTAATCACAAGACCAGAGATAAGAGTAAGTTCACTAAACTTGAAAAGTATGATGGTGGCTTAGTCATGTTTGGTGATGATTCAAGAGCTAATATTTTTGGGAAAAGTACAATTAGTTTTGATGGAGTACATAGAGCTGGTGATGTATATTATGTAAAGGGTTTGAGGCATAACCTTTTGAGTGTTGGAAAAATGTGTAGCAATGGTTTTAAACTTGTGTTTTAGAATAATACTTGCGAAATCAGAAAAGGATCCAGAAATGGAGATATGGTTGCTACTGGAAGGAGAACTCATGGAAACATCTATCAGCTTAAGGGAGTTGATGGTTGATGCCTTGTATATGAAGTCAGTGAAAGTTGGTTATGGCACCAAAGAATGGGACACGTAAATTTTGATAATCTAGTCAAAATCAATTCAAAAGATATTGTCCAAGGTCTACCTAGAATTGCAAGGCCTGCTAATACTATTTGCAGAAGTTGTTAGTTGGAGAAACATACAAGATGCAACTTTAAGGGAAAAGAGCACTCTGCTACCGAAATGTTGGAATTAATTCATACTGACCTTTGTGGTCCGACTAGAATATGAAGTCTGAATGGTGATAGGTATTTCATGCTCCTTATTGATGATTATTCTTGAATGACATGGGTTGATTTTCTTAGAGAAAAGACTCAGGCTCTGGATAGGTTTAAAGTGTTCATAACAAGAGTGGAAAATGAAGTAAATTTGAAAATGAAATGTTTGAGATCTGATAGAGGTGGAGAATTCACTTCTAGTGAGTTTAATACATTTTGTGAGCAGCATGGCATAAAGAGACAATTTTATGCTCTGAGAACCCCTTAATAGAATGGGGCAGTTGAGAGGAAAAACATGACAGTACAGGAAGCTACAAGAACCATGATGAAATAATCAAATGTACCAGATGTGTACTGGAGAGAGGCAATACACACTACTGTTTATGTTCTTAATAGAGTTCAAATTAGAGGCAACATCACAAAGACTCCTTTTGAGTTATGGATTGGTAAGACTCCTACTGTGAAGTACTTCAAGGTATTTGGAAGTAGATGTTACATTAAAAGAGATGATGAAAATATTGGAAAGTTTGATGCTAGATGTGATGAAGTAGTTTTTCTTGGGTACTCTACTACTAGTAAATCATATAGATGCTTCAATAAAATATTTGCTGAAGAAATGCAAAAAGAATTTGAGATTTCCATGATTAGTGAGTTGAATTTATTTCTTGGTCTACAAGTGAATCAAACTGATAAAGGGATATTCATTTCACAATCTAAGTATGTAAAAGAGCTATTGATGAAGTTTGGAATGGATAAATCCAAACTGTTTAGTACTCCTATGGTAACCAGATGTAAGCTGAGCAAAGATGATGAATTTTCTAAAACTGATTAGAGCAAATATAGATCTATGATTGGTGGATTGTTGTATCTTACTGCTACTAGACCAAATATTATGCATGCAGTAGGTCTAGTTGCCATATTTCAAGTAGATCCTAAAGAGGCACATGTTACAGTTGTAAAGAGTATATTTAGATATCTTAAAGGTACACCAAAATATGGCTTATGGTATCCTAAGGTTGCTGATTTCACCTTGAGTGCTTATACCGATGCAAATTGGGCTAGTTGTGTGGATGACTGGAAGAGTGCTAGTGGAGGTGATTTCTTTCTTGGTGGGAGATTGTTTTCCTGGTTGAGTAAGAAACAAAGCTCAATTTCTTTATCCACTGCAGAGGAAAAAAATATTGCTGCAACATCCTACTGCACACAGGTTTTGTGGATGAAGCAAACTCTGAAGGACATTGGAGTAATATATGATGAACCTATTCCAATTTTCTGTGAAAACACAAGTGCCATAAACATTTCAAAGAATCTGGTTATGCATTCAAGAATAAAACACATATCTATCAAATATCTTTCCTTGAGAGAAAAAGTGTTGGAGAATGAAGTCAGATTGGAGTATGTGACAACAAAGGAACAAATTACAGATATATTTACTAAGGCTCTTCCGAAGGATACTTTTGAGCATCTTAGGGAGAAGTTGGGGGTCATTGGCCCTCTGAACTAGGAGCACATGAAGGTGCATCAGTCCAGTGAATTCACAGATTCTTCATTTATCTGGACTGATGAATGGGTCTACTCCATAGGGGGAGTAGAAAATATTTTCATTGTTGTAGTATGAGTTGAATGGGTGCACTCCTAAGAGGGAGTGATCAAAGTGTTCTATCTTTGCCATTAATTTCAAGGGGGGAGAGAAATTCATGTAAAAAATAGTTGTAGAGGAAGAGATGTTCTCCTGGAATATTGTGTAAGATGTTGTCTTTGATGGTTTTTCACATCATGTGTTGCCATCAATGAGAAAGGGGGAGATTGTTGCAAGTATGAGCAAGTTTGGTGGTGTTATCATTAATGTTGTCATTGATGTCAACACAGTTTAGTATGTTGTAGTTTGTACATGTATAGTTGAGATACTGCTGAGATGTTGTGAATACATGGAGCTATCCTTATGATGTTGCAGATGTGTTGAATTGATGAGTTTCCAAGTGCTTTTGAGAAAATTAATAAAGAGAGAAGTCAGAGTGATGAATGTGTTCAAAATGTGCTCCGGTATGTGCTCCATGTTTCTCCTGTATTGATCCTATTCTTGTGTGGATCTGAAGGTTTGCTAATGGTGATCTAGTGATGATATCTTTTGAGTTGTAGCTTATAGTTCGATGGTATGTGAAAGTTACGTTCATCGGTGTGTGAACTATTCTAGTAGAGTTGGCCTTCTGTGGACTGGGAGAAATTATTTTGCTCCACATTCCTCCGCTATTCTATTTCAGATCTTGCAGTTCTGACATATGTCTTATAATGGTGTTCTCTGCATTCTGGAAAAGAGGCTTGACATTTGGTAATCCAAAAGTCATGTTTCAGAGTTACTGTATGAGTTTGCACAGTCCAAATGGACTGTTGGAAGAAGTTCGGAGTTTGAAGATTGTGACACTTGTTGCGGATGTATCTGAAGGAACGTGAGACGTGTTCTCATGCATAATGAAGCATTTTACATCATTTGCGTGTCATCTTATTGGGAAGCATGTACACCAATGTTCATTTGTGTTTTCATTAGGTTTGGCCAACTTGGTGTTTACACTTCATTTGAAGAATTAAATTTAATTAAGGAAGCATGTGGTTGATTCGAGACATTATATTTTGGTCTTGAATACATTTTTTATTGGTCCACTCTCATTCTTTTCCACTGCAGGAATGTTGAGTTGTCGACATAATTTGAATTTATGAAATGAAGTTTATGTGGCCGACCTTGGAGAAAGTTTCTAAGGTTGAAGATGGTATAAATGCAAGTCAGATTGTGAAGACTTGAGTGAGATGCAAAGTGATGAAGTGATCCACAAATCAAAAGAGCAGAAGTGTGTGAAAGTGAGTTGAGGCAACACTTCTTCATTGTGTTAGATTCCTGAAGGTAGTGAGTTGAAGGTTTCTGCAATCTTTTAATCAAGGCTATAGAGGTGTGTTAATTATTGTGGTGGATCTTTTGTTCTCTTTTGTATTAGTAAGAAGTGAGCCTCCTTGTTGGACAGTGAGTCCTTTCTGTAGGCAGTGAGCCTTTGTATTTGGACAATGAGTTCTCTTCTGGGCAGTGAGCCCTTGGCAGTGAGCCTTTGTATTCAGTTTTATAATCTCTTTATATTGTGAGTTAATCCTCACCATGATTTTTCCCTCATTGGGTTTTCCACGTAAAAATCTAGTGTTCATTGTGTTGATTTTACTTTTTGTTATTTGTGTTTCATGCTTATACTTAATAACATAATAGTGTGGTTGTGGAATTGATAAGTGTTGAAGTTTTAAGTTTGAATTTTTGGGACAACTGATTCACCCCCCCTCTTAGTTGCCCTGCGCCCTTTAACAAACTTGACTATCATATTTCAAGGGTCAAGTTTGGATCCTTAATTTGGGTCTTGATTCATGAAATGGCCTAATAATTACCCCCTATCCTCTATGAATATAAATAAGTCATGCAAGAGTCATGTAGCCCAAGGTCACACTCATAGACATAATTATGAAGATTAAAAATCTAAAATTCTTGAAAATAACAACAAAATATTGTTTTAAAACCCCAAATGGTGGAATATAGTGCCAAAAAATTTAAGGCATCCCCAAACAAGCACAAGTGGGTTATCACAACATGGTTATCTCTAAGACCTTCACTCTAGGAAAATGGGATCAAGTGGATTCCTATTTCAAAATATATGGCTTCCATAATTTTTACTCATGTATTAGATGGTTTTAAGGCAAGTCAATTATTGGGAGAAAAAAAAATTGAGAGTCAAAAAAACCCTTTAATAGAGAATTGGAATTTTCAATAAATCTTGTAAATTATAAATTACAAACTAACTTTGAAACTCCCTTAAAAATATAAATTAGCTTAAAAAATCCTTACAAATTATAAATTGATATTAAAATTCCTTGTAAACTACAAACTAACATCAAACTCCCAAAAAAATATAAGCTAGAAACTAAATTCAAAACTCCCTATAAACTAAAAATTTAAAACTACATAAAAACTACAAGTAAAACTAAAAGTTTTTGTATACTACAAATTGCAAACTAAGTTTGAAACTCCTTGCAAACTATAAACTACAAATTAATTTTGAAAATATCTATAAACTATAAACTATTTGAAATTCTATGTAAACTCCGCCACATACAAACTTGAATGAAAACCTAGTTGTCTTTATAAGAAAAATTTCTCTATTACTGTGAAATATAATTTGATTTCAAGCTTTATGGAAGAGATAATATATGTTTTTTGGGTTTAAATGTTCATTATCTTTTTGTTATGCTTAAAATATTGCACTACTCTAATTTTGTTTTTTTTCATAAGTTGGAGTTGTAGACTTGTATGGAGAATGTTAAAGTGTGAAGAAAGAGACAATAATAAATATTGGTGAATCAATGGGCAACTTGTGTATAAATATACTCTAGAAATATTAGGAATCTATATGTTTTATAGGAATTAATATGGGTAAAAAATGATACGAAGTGTTAAATTTTTAAACATGATCTTCAAACTTGTTGGATTTGGATTGGACTGGATAGGAAAATTAAATCATTATTATTAATCTAATATCTTATAATATAAAATTAAGATGCATGACTCTTGGCCTTCTTATGGTTTTTTCTTATATGGTTATTTTTTTTAGGTTAGGTGACATTTACCCTACAAACCTAGGTCATTTTTATGTCTCCATGTTTCCTTGAAAGTGTCCTTGGGAACATGTGAGGAATGTATTTAATATTGGCATATTATAATTGCATTTTCAAGAGGGAATTTAATGTTGGTGGAGGTTACACATCACTAGAGGAAAAAATATCCCTCCTAGGTGTCCACATTGATAATATGAATATTCTTGAGTGGGAAGCCAAGTTTGGAGGGAAATAGGTGTCCATTGGTGTGCCACTTGGAAGCTAAACAATCATTGGAGCATCCTGAATGACAAAAGTTGAGGGGTTATAGGTTAGGCACCCATGTTGAAGCCTTGTGCACATTAATTAATTTATTATCATGACTCTTTGTTTCCAAGGATGGAGCGCGGGTTTTTGCAAGTGGTTTTGGCACCTCTTGTTTTAGTTTACTACTATGGTTGTGTCTCTCACAAGTTTTATAAATTGTAGCCTTGATATGGTAGTTGTGTCTTGTGCTATTTACAGGTGTATGGAATCATTTGGGTTGTAGGAGATCAACAAGTAAGCGTATTTTTGTGTATCTCTCTTGTGAAGATATATAATATACTTGCCTTCTTTTCTTGTGTGGAGTTTTTTCTCGAAAGGGTTTCTCCATGTATATATGGTGTCATATTTGTTTGCTAATTTTCTACTATGGTGAATGTGCAATCACATACATATAATTAGATTTGGTGACCCTATTTTCATATTTGAATACACATACATAAGTTATTATTGCAACTTAGTTTCACCTTGTTTTCAACAATTTTTTGGAGGGGAGTCTTTTGAACTTTCCATAATCACATAAAGCTATATATATAACAAAATTTAACTTATAAAGCATTGGAAACCACATAATTACTTATTAATGCAATTTTTTTTTTTGTTTTCTATCATTTTTTCTTTTTCTACTAGTTTTCCAATCAATGGGTCTTGTTATCTTGTACTCTTTATACTAAACTCGTGGGAATTTGATTAATTTGAAGGATGTTTCACTTCATTAAGATTTTGTTGACATAAAATTCTTCCATGTGATCAAGTAGAACACCCTAGTTTAGTTTAAACATGAAATATATATCTTACACAGTAATTGTGGGAGATATATTTCAATCTACACCTAAAATGGGGCAATTGTAGGCTATTCTTTTTATAGTCCTGTTAGTGATCCAAATCTGCACCCTAATGCCAAGCTGTGAATGAACTTAGCAGGTTTGGATGTAACATGGGACTGCTTTTAGGTTGTGGGTGTCCTATTCGAAAGAAAACCTCTAGATTATGGGATGGATCTCCTTTTGATGCCACCTAACTATTGATTTCTGAGGTAAAGGGTAAGAAAGGTTACTTAAAAAATGAAACTAACCCTATGGTGATGTACCTAATGTTATTTCTCAGACTTATATAGCTACTTTTACACACAAGAATTGTCAATAACTTAACAGTGGCTCACACAACTCAAAACTTCATATGCCTTTGCATCAGTGTTTCATAACTAGGCTAAAAATGTCAAAGACAACATCTAGAAGGAAGAAAATTACATCCTCACAACTTAGACTTTATCCTAAACTAACTCAACACATGTTATGACCTGCAAGTTCATATTAACTGCATAAAGGAAAAGAAAATAGGACAAAATCAAAGGGAAAATAATTCTACCATAAGTTTTCATCAACCATTTCTAAAGCTTTCACAATAAAACAACATAATGAGAAGGTAAAATATATTAACTTATTGATCAAAAGGTGTTACACTGCTACATAAGTCTAAAAATATGAGCTACAATGCTATCTTTTGCTTGAAAAAAGCTCCAAAAAGCTACAATGCTTGCAAGAAGACAAGAAAAGAACTCCCTCCAAAATTCCAAAATGAAGATACTTAAGCAAAAAGATCACACAACTCCCATGCCTATCCATCTAGAAGGTTTTGGTCGGATTCTGCACAAAAGCCAAAAAATAACCTTCTAAA
The DNA here is from genome assembly GCA_007258455.2 of Sequoia sempervirens. NCBI lineage: Eukaryota > Viridiplantae > Streptophyta > Pinopsida > Cupressales > Cupressaceae > Sequoia > Sequoia sempervirens. The sequence continues at coordinate 270,869,018 of VDFB02000003.1, read as the reverse complement.
ACTCCTCCAAAATGCCTCCAAAATGCTGAAAAGTTAAGCCAAGACCTATCCATACCAAAAGCATGACAAAAATCGCACCAAAATGGTCTCATCTCCCTCCAAAAATAGTCAAAGACATCCTCCCACACTTTCTCCATGTTGAAAAGTCATCACCTTTTCCCACACATGTTTTCAAACTGCTTCCTTTGACTTATCCTTATCACCACATGTCTCTTTCAATTTTGCATTTAAAACAATAATTTGGTTAAGTGATTCATATTACATCACTTAATCAAATTACTTTGCATTTTAATGACAAATGCAAAAAGGGCCCCACTACCATCCCTAGATTACATTTACATTTGCATATGAATGACATTAAAGTGATTTTGCAAATCACTTAAATGATGACTTACAATTGACAAAATGCAAACTAAATGATATTTAAATGCTTGCAAAAGCATTAAGTAAAACAAATTCTTCAATGCATTTGATCATTTCCACTCACCTTTTCTGCACTTTAATGCCAAAAGGCATGATATGACTTGGTCAACATTCTCTAATTTTTTAAAGACAATAAAAGGCCCATATTATTTAGCCTATGTGGGATTAGGTACTCCACACATTATGGAAGGCATACTCTCATAGTTTTTTTAAGGCATCATATGTTTCAATTTTGGGGGACAACATATTTTAGAAACAAGGCATATGTTTTTCAAATGAAATATAAGGCAAAAAAATGCCTAAGTTATAAACCTCACCTCTCGGCCCACACTACACATTAAAATGTGTTTCACTTTTTTAAAACAATGGGACAAAATTCCCATCGGCCATCAAAGAATAGGGTCAAACCCTAAATAATAAAAGATGAAAAAAAATGTGAAAAACACTTCATTTTTCACTCGAGCTTCTAGAAGAAGCTTCTTGCCGCCATGTGGTTTAATTGCTCACATAGAATATGGAGATTTTGACTGGTTTCTTGGCCATTTTTTGATGGAAAGTGCATGGAAACATAGGTAAGTTGGGTTTTTGGCACAAAATCTATATTTTTCACCTTTTTTGGAGCCATCTCATGCATTTTAGGCTGCGGCCTATAGCATTTTCTAATCATTTTTGTGTGTGATTCTTGGCTGTGGTTGTTTCATCCTTCCCACAACTACCATGAGAATATTTTCTATAGAAAGAAAAGGCCTTGACTATTGCAAACAAAAATGAGCAAAAGCTCTAGGTAAGCCTTCAATCGGTCACTCCATTTTGGTTTTTCAACAAACAAAAGCAATTTTTTAGTCTCCAACTTAAAAATAAAGCATAAATATGCTTATTTTATTTTGCATTTGTCTTTAAATGGAGAAAATCCCAACATTTTGTTGTTTCATGAAGAAAACTTGATGATTCGGGCTATGACCAAGAATGCAAAATGGATTTCATATAGTTGTTATTTGCTTTTAAAACCTCATGATATCCTTTCAATAAAAATGGCACTGTGTTTGAATCCTTCCTCAACCATTTTTTGTAAACCCCAGGTGGGTTTCTTCACAATGTAGAAAGCTTACAATTTCTCCATGAACATATGAACCTGGTTTTGCATATACATTTCTTGCTTTGAATATCTTTATGAAAGCTCTCCTTTAATATTATGTGATTGCAAATTTAAGAGAAACCCAGATGGGTTTGTTGCTTTTGTAAAAGAAATACTTTTACTTTTTTCTTTGTTGGCACCAAGGTCAGCCCGATTATCATTATCATGTTGTGCATCTTCTTGAATTTCACACACTGAACTTTCTCCCACAAAACAAGACTGCTTTGAAGAAAAAAGTGATTCAAGAAGCTTTAATATTTCAAACTGTCCAACAATTGGTTTTCCCAATAGGCACTATAACCTCTCATCACAAGAAATGACACTTTTCTTGCGAGGATCTTGAAGCTTGTTCTCCTTTATATATTGCAACAAGAGTCGTTGAACCTCAAATATAGAGAGATTTTTCAGTGTCTTGTTTCACATATCCAATAAAATCTAACAGTTCTTTTGAAGCCCAACCATTGAATTCTTTACCAACAAGTTTTTCTTTCTTCCCTGAATCTTGTTCCAGTCAAGCATCATCATGTAAACCAGTAGTGAAAATTTTGGTCCTTCTCCTCCTTTTGATGCTTATCTTATAATCCTCAACAAGATGATCTGATCCACTATCAAAACTTGAGGAAGACACATCATTTTCATCAAATGCTTCATCAGATTCTACATCCTCAATGTCCTTGTAAGGATTTTTAGCCTTTTGGATCCCCGTTAATGCCATGGATAGTTTATTCCTCAACTTAAGCCAACAATATTTGAATAAATACTCCCATACTTCCTTGTCACTAAAATCAACTTTTACCCCATTTGAATTAACATCTTTATATCCCCAAAACATGCTACAAGATTCATGTTCCTGGCTTAAACAAACCTAAGTGATACTTTTACTCTTTTCCACATCCTGCATTGTTGCCTCAACTACACCATTTTCTTCTTTTTCCTTATCCCATTCCCTAGCTCATGTATAAATAACTACATTGGATTGAGTGGAAGCCTCTTTAAAAGAATCACTAACTCTTTCATTTGAAAGATTGAATGCAAAACTAGACTATCTCCAATATTTGATTCACTAAATGCTGAAATGTCAGATGGAAAATTGCCAAGAGATTCCATTGAGGTTTTGTCATTTGTTCTTGCAATAATGGCATCATTACTGTTAGATGCTCCTAGTGGCTCCTGTACATCATTATCTAAACTAGAATAACCCCTCAAATAGAGATTAATAAGGAATTCTCCAATCTACTCGGAAGGATGCTGTGGATCACCTCCTTCAGTCAACAACTCTTCTCTCAAATTTGCAGCATCAAAGTCAATGTATTTGTCTTCTATACTTCCTTTTACTGCACCAGTCAAGCCTGTTGGTTCACCCTTTAAAATACTTGCATAAGACCAGTTTCCTATGGATGACTGTTTCTCACCAGCATCGTCATTTGGAAAGTTTGTTATGCCAATGTCTTTATGTTCTGAATTAATAAATAAACTTGAATTTGGTGTCATGAAAATGTTCTCCCCATCTTCCCTTTCCTTTAACAACTCTAGATATAGATTAATTACATCATCATTTAACCTTCCCCTGGTTTCAGACATTGAAAGATTCCTCTAGTAATTTGAATGTTTGAGCTTTTATGCATCACCAGGACTTCTTCACAGTTTACCATTTCATCATCTTCTTTGTCTTGATTCATATCATGTGATAGTCCCTTCCAATCTGCCCTTTTGAAAACTATGATATGACCTTATTTTAGCTAGGGACTATCATGACAGTCACAAAGATTGTCCTTGGACTATTATTGAATGTCCTCTGTCATTTATGACTGTGATTGTCACTATGCACAAGAATAAGCATTGTAGGGATTGTCATGCTTGATGATATGTTTATCCACTTATTAACTAACACTGTTGTCTTTGTTCTTTGTCACATACTCTTCAAAACTTCCCTTGGATTAGGTCACATTTCTTTGAGTTCTTTATCTTCTCAATTGCATGACTTCCCTCTTTGATAACTTTGCCCTTCTTATAGGGTTTTCCACTATAGCTGCTTGCTTTTTCATCATGTGCAACACATAACAATGTCTCCTCACTTTGATCCTAGTGGGTAGACACATGTCACCTATGTTGGTGACCTAAAGCTCACCATCCTATGTGATGTGTGGCTTTCCAATAGGGTTAAGGTGGGAGGGACTTGACAGTACCTTGGATTGTTCCCTCTTGCTGTTCCATTTGTTTCATGATGACTTTAGGCATGCCTTGATTCCTCCTTCATTATTTAAGAGATGCATAATTGAACTTGATGCATCTTTTGAATTTGATAATGAAAGTTGATCAATTGGTCTAATTCCATATCGATTTAATGCATTAATAACATGCATATCTTTGATCAAGTTGCTCAATTTACTATTCCTCTTAAAACATTAGAGGGAAACATGCTAAGCTCTACCCTCATGGGAGCCACATTTACCCCACATGTTGTATTTAACTAAATCAAAACAATAACAAGACTTGTCCTAAATCTGCACAAGGAACAAATAGTTAGATAAACAAAGCATATCATAGGTGTGTTTGATCACTTCTTTTTTGTTTTCAGGGACACTTATGGTATGCTGCTTATTTAATGCATCCAGAGATCAGTTTATACATGCATAGGTGAATGTTCATGTAAGGTTTGAGATCTTTCATTTCTTAGAGCATTGCTCTAAAATCATTGTTATTTCCAGATGCAAGAGCTAGGAGCACTATGGAGCTAGAAAAGACACAAGCAGCTCGGGGTAGTAGCAGGACAAGATGACACATCCAGAACCAGTCATTCTCAAGCAATGACTAGTCTCTCTCCTTATATATACATTTTTATTTGTTTACTTATTCATGTATATGCTCTTATTTATTTTCATTGAGTAAGAAAAGTTAATCCCTTGGCTTGTGAGGGACATGTACACTACCATGATTATCAATAAAGATTACATTTGTAACACATATGGTTCTCTTTCTCATTTGCTATAACTACAACATTGGAATAAAATGTAATCTATTTCATTTGACAATCTCTTTCATGCATATTGATGACTTAGCAGACTATGGTTTATGTTTTAAATGTTTAAACAAAAAACACAAAAGAATAAACACTAAGTTACCTGATTTCAGCTAAAAGCTAAAAATCAGGTAACAAGTCCATAGATCCCCATAATATGCACCCTCGTGTGGGTTAGTTTCAAGGCATTGAATTGAGTAGACAAATAATCATAACTCAAATTTGTCTATTCATCAAGTGATGTTTGGAGGACAAGTTCTACAAGTTCATTATAGCCCTCCTCTTTCTCCCCTTTCTTTTATAATTTTTTAATCACATAAGTTATAATAGGTTTAGTGTAGGATTAGCTTAAGATTTAAATTTAGGATTTCATGTAAGTTTTATGGGGAAAATTGGAGAACTGATTTTTGGTATTTTTAGATTTTTAATCCTCATAATTATGTGTGTGAGTGTGAACTTGGGCTACAAGTCACTCTTGAGATTCATTTAGATGTGTAGAGGGTGGAGAATAATTATTAGGCCATTTTGTGAATTCAAGACCCTTTGAATTGAGCATTTAGACCCGACCTTAGAAATTTGACAATCAAGACATTGAGAACATAGCCACACAACTAGAAAGTGTGAAACTCAATGGAAAAAATAAAATATAAATTTTAATACAAGAGTCCCCAATTTTGAAAGAATAGGGGGATGTTTTGGAGGCCATAATAAGAAGATAGGTCAAATAGTTACATAGACAAAGAAATTTATAGGTATGAAAAATGCTAAAGATGGTCTTTAGTGTGAAAGGTTCTATTGTTAGGGACACATAGTGAATAATTGTTTGATTGTGCAATCTTAGGCAATTAGTGCAACCCAATTCATTTGTTGCCACAAATTCTTGAATGCATAATTTTTCATGATCACCATGAGACATCAACATGTGCATTGTTAAAAAGTTTGAAAAGGGTTTCATAATAAATTATTGGTGTGAACTATTCTATATTTCAACACATTATAAACATATTTGTTGGGTATGTTGGATGTTGCTGATATGTGGTTGTCATTGATGTCAACACTATAATGTCATTTAAGGCTGTATATGTTGAGGATATTGAGAAAATTGTAATAAATAAGTTGTAGGTTGTCAGTGATTCAGTGAAGTTCAATATGTTTTCTAGCTCAGTACAGTGATGATAAGAGGTTATGGATTAAAGGGTTTTTTTTGAGTATATCTAGTTTATCCACATTAAGTTTCAGAGATCCGCATGAAGATTTGATCGAGTTATGAGCAATTGTGTTCTAACAGTTATTCTGTTGCTTCAGTTGGTGTTCCTGAATGAAGATTATGTGATTCTAGTAATTTCAGTTGTTGCAGATGCTTCTCTGGTGATTCATGATGTTTGTGGATGTTTCTAGATAGTTCTCTATCTATGTTGTTGGTCCACATTGATCGTTGTGCTCGCAATTGGTGATTTTCTCTTGCGTGTTCATGTTTTTCATGTTCATGGCCGATAGGGTGATTGTAGCATGTTGTGGATCTTCGTGGAGTAATTGTTTGAAGTATTTTCATGTTCGAGATATTGTTTTGGGTCTTCACTATGTTGTGGCCGACTTTGGTTGGTGCACATTGAAGATTATTTGTGGATTGAGTCGACAATTTGTATTCATTTTATTGTTTTGTTGAAGCCGACTTGTAGCTGCGATGTAATTTCTTGTTGCGGATATATATAAGAGATTGTTCATATCATTTGAAGGCAAGTGTGTGCATGTATGAATGCGAGATTTGCGAATAATGTCCAAATCATTCAAAGGTAGAGCAAAGTGTGAAGAAATGTGAAGAAGGGTGAAGAAGAGTGAAGAAGAGTTTATGTGCTTAACTGGAACTATAATCAGGCATTAGCAAATGCTATTTTCTCATTTCAAAATCCTACGGATGTAATCAGAATGTTTCTGTAAGACAGTGTGTCTTCCTTGGGTAGAAAGCCTTGTTGTATTTGAGTAGTGTGCTCTAGGTAGTGTGCCTGAATGCATTTGCATTCCCATTTATTCTTTATACTTTTAATAGGGTATAATCTTGTGGAATAACCTCCACCATGGTTTTTCCCCTAACAGGGTTTCCACGTAAAAAATCTTGGTGTTATGTGTGTTTCTGATGTGTTGATGATTTATGCTTTCATGGTTATTTATCAGATCTAAGGATAAGGTTAATAAGTTTAAACTTCTGGGACAACTGATTCACCCCCCCTCTCAATTTTCTACCCTTGTGTTGTCAACAGGGTAGTGTACTCTTGGTAAATATTAGGGAAAGAAGGCCACATCTACCCTTGGAAAACTAGAGGTTGAGTCTAAATAGAGCACACCATGGGCTATAAAGGATGTTGTAGTAGAAATTGAGGACATGGTGGCTGTCATGGTAGAGGTTGTCACATGAATATTTATTGTTATAGTTGTGGTGAACTTGGGATGAATCGTTTCCATTATATAAGTATTACATTAGAGAACATAAAAGTAACCTGATTGTTCTATTGTACTTTAATAGTCATCATCTAATCCAATTTCCACTTGCACTAAGAGTGATGTCATATAAATTGTTAAACTAAGGGCTTAAATTGGATCTATATTTTGGATCTTCCCCCAAGAAAATAATAGATGGGATTAAATGCTCGGATAAAGTAAAATACACATGCAATGATGACCATCCTAATGCAAGGTGGTGAACTGTGATGCTTGAGACCATATTGTCTACAAATTCATATGTGAAAATATAGAAATTGTAACTTCTTGATGGAAAATCACATTGGAAGGATCAAACTTTTGATAAGTGAACCTAACATAGAACTTATAAGAAATGTCTCTAAGGAAACATACATTACACATATAAATTTCATGTGGGGGAATCCTCTATAAATATTTTTGGTGGATCATCCTCATTTGCTAATACAACATACATATTGCTTAAAAGATGACTCTACTTTGGTAAGAAATAGTCACCCAATGAGATAGAGTAACGTTGAGCCCCACTATGACCTCCTTAATGAGTCATAATAATTATGTGATGCACTACATGATTGCCTAATGGGTTGATCACCTGTAGATGAAGTCCCAAAGATAGAAAAATGACCTTAAGATGACAATTTAAGTGGTTTGAATTAGAACAATTCTAGAGTCTAGGGAACATTTCATGGACATACTACTAGATTTCATCAAAAAGTAAAAAGTATCATCGTTTTAGGGGTTTTGGAATTGAGAGTTTTTTAACCTCCAATAGTGGTCCAACCCTTGTCCTAAGTAGTCAATATTGGAGCCTTGGTGGTAAGCTGAAAGGCCAATTGTGATATAAGTGAGAAATCTCCAATCTTATGATCACAGACTTGACACCATAATTTTTTTTTGCATAAATTAATGTAGTTCGCCTTTTGCAAAAAGTGAATAGAGTTTTACTGAATTTACAAGGACTTTTAAAAGATTAGTGGTGAGGTCTAGTTGATATAGACCGTCTTGTGGGGATTGATTTTTTTTTTGTCTTGTTCATGACAAATAAAACATTCTAATGACTAGATAATATGCTCCATGAAAGCCTAGAGATGAATTGGTAGACCAAGAAACTAAACCCAAATACGAGGCTTGCGTGATGCTTGCTCCAAGACCTTGAAATTGTGGGTCTAATGAGACAAAACCAAAAGGTAGTTGCACACAAATAGGAAACAAGAGCGGTGAAGTGCATATTAAATTGTTGAGGCTCCTTAAAAGAGAACAATTAAAAATATTTGGTAAGATTACAAACCCTTGTAAGGTAGATGCCATGTATGCTTAACCCAAGTAGTAAGTGATTTTTTTGAGGGGATATGACTAGCATAGTAAGCAATTAAACTATATCTTTTATACCATTGGAAAATAGAGTCTATATTTATATCAATAGATAAGAAAACATCAACAAGATTTTTCGTGTTCATTACTTTGGCACGTATATTTTTCTTACAAATTTCCTTGCTCTCTTGGGCACCATGCTCTTTGTCGTTTGCAACCAAAGCTGTAGAAGGTTGAAAACGAGCCATATAAATAGCCTTAATCATTCATAAAGATGAAATTAATGGTGTAATTAGTATGGTAAACTCCATAGTATCCCAGTAAGGCAACATGATAGAACCAAAAAAGCCAAACAGTAAACCTTGAAGCCACATAAGCACAAAGACAATTTAATTCATACAAGCCTCCAACTAGAGCTCTCCAATGCCTATCTAAAACATTGTATTTGGTATCCTTTGTTGGATCATGTTTTCTTATGAAAACAAGTAGATTACATAAATATCAACAACCGTGTTTTTATATGGTATATTACGATATTATGAGGGAGCATATACCTCAACCAGAAGTCATCATTCATCTAAGCTACCATGAGTACTGAGGACCCAATTCATCAAAATCACATAGAAATTGAATTGACTCAATGACATCCCAAAATATTCGAACCTTGAAATAGATAGCATAATAAAAGAATATACCATCATCCTTACCAATTAAACCGCTACCCTTCAATTTACTAAATCATATCTTGCTCTCAACCATCTTTAAATTTTCAAATTTTATTCCCAAAGGGTCCCCAGTACGGCTCAAAGTATTCTTAAATGGACCCTTGCATATCTCTTGACCGTCTCTTGCAAAGGAGGCTTCACCTTCATTCACCCTCAATCCCCAACAAGACAGAAAATGGAGGGAATGTCACATTCAGTCTCCACCACTTGCAAAGATAAAACAGAAATATCACCTCTCAATTCCTGTTCTTTTGGATTTGGATGGAAATTTCTCATGAATGCCATTACATCAACTTTTTCCGATTGAATACTTATCGTTCCCATTTGACACGTAAAAGAGAATACCTTATGTCTGGGCATTAATTTTCCAGGCTTAGTCAAAAGGAAGCAGTACGTTCTAATATGTGTCGAAATTATGAGTACGTCATATGCTTCGACTGATAAACCAAGGAAGGTTACTTGGACATGACTTCTTATAACAAGACAGGAAAACTTGGTGTATATGAGTATGTTCAATTATTGTATTTTGCTCTCATCTCAAACGCTTTCAAACGACGATTATCATGTCGTATAAAACTAGAATGGGAATTCATTCTGTCCAAGAAAGACTTGTTGTCAACATCTATCATTAATGGAGGTGAAATGATCAGAGATACATATATAACTCCTGTTCATGAAAGTTCTAGTCAAATAAATGACTAGATTATATATTTCTATCTCAAAACAATAAAATAATGAAGAACATAGAGCTTGGAGAAAATTAGTGTAATTTTGACTCAAATAACGTCTTTAGTATATTTTGTTGGGAGGATAAATAGAAACATATCAATTTTCTTTAGGGAGGATAAATACAAATCTATCAATTTTCTTTAGCTTAATGTTCAAGATTGTGGATATCTTTATTCAACTTTGTTTTATGGTACATGATTACCAAATTAAGATGATTACAACAATGTTGATAAGCACTAACAAAGAAACCATCGATCAATTTCTAAACTATTGCAATGATAGAGACTAGTCATTATGTGATCCTATCAACTATCATTCAAAAATAACAATGTAAAAAAAAAAAACATTTTCACTTCTACTAACAATCCAATGCATTAATTTTTTTTGTAATGTTAACGTTTGTTTGTAGAATGTGGATATTCAAATTTGTTAACAAAAAAAATAAAAATTATTTGATTAAGTCATTTGTTAAAGGTTGATTTAAAAAGATATGAGATACTAGACCAATCAATTTGCTAGTCCTTTAACTATTTAAAATTGACTATACTTCAACTATAATGCAATGACAAGAACTCGTTGCTACATGAAACTTTGTGTAATGGTGAAAATTGAATGTATTTAATTTCTCTTTGTGAAATTATTACTCAAATATTTTTTATTGTAATAGTGAAAACTATATACCTTACACTTTTCCCTTTTACATTGGACTTTTTTTTGACTTGTTCATTCTTTATACAATGACAAATGTAAAAGTGGCACAAATTTTCCTAAGGGATAGTACATTACCCAAGATTATCTAATCCCATTTGCACTCATTCATAAGCATTGATCCTAATTCTCAGATTTTATTTTTTCCCACCCAAGTTCATATCTATAATTTATAGGTTTAAACCTAGGGAAATTCCATGATTGGTGAAAATGAACCCTAAACCTTTAAATTTCAAATCAAATTTGTGGCCAACATAACACGTCCTATTAGCCATTGTGTGTTGATTTGAAGTGCAAAAGATTTCACTTGCCACTTTACTAACCTTAGTTCATTTTGGATGACCTAGATAAATTATTAGAGATCATCATATTATTGTCATGTGAGCATTCATAGAGCATTGCTTACTACTTGCTTGCATAAGCATCTAGGAATTTCTTTACAAGATTGTCTTTATTTTGATCTTTTTAAAAAGTTGTTAAATTGGTATCCTGACAATTTGATGAGTTGTAAAGTAAGGTAGATATTTTGCACATGTAGTTATCAACTTATAGATCTATATCTTAGTTTGAGAGAGAATACATGACTAAAATTGTTAAGCATCTAATGTGCAAGGAAATGAAATATAAAGAAATAAAAAGTCATGGAAGAAGTGTCAGTGCATTTTTTTAAACATTTAGATTATTTACTTGCATATTTACACCTAGGATGGGATAAAATTACTTATATAGGTATCTACTTGGGTAGGTTTCACATGTGACTTGTGATGAGCCCCAATATTTCCCTCATCTCATGTGTATTTTCCTTGTTTTTATTTGCATTTCATAAACATTCACATCCTTTGAACAATCTTTTTGATGAATAGTTTGATAAATCACTAGTTTTAAATATATACATTGTTTAAATTGAATGATTATATATTAAAAGTAGTTATTTTTAGAATAATATAGCATTTTTAATCTTAGTTATAATAATTGACATGTTCATGATTATTTACAGTGCAACAAAATTATTTCATTGAAGTTAACCATTTCATGCAACAACCAAGGTCGACAACTTACAACCACATATATAACTTACTTCTAACTATGATTGTAGCGTGCCTACAATTATGACTATAACATTCCCACAAGTATGAAAACAACTTCCATGCAACAAAGGGTTGTAGTGCACCTGCAATAAAACAATAGAAGAAGAGTTCCTATACAAGTGGCAAGTCTTGACTCTTCAAATGAATAAATGGAGCTTTCCTGAAGTTGAATAATTTAATCCACTCATGCTCATTTTTATCAACAAAATTATTTTTTTGAACATGTTGTTTTGTCCCAATTGGAATGTTCTTCCTACCCATTTAGAGATATTTTCTTAAGATAACAAATAAATAAATACATCCTCCTCTGACACATTTGGGAGTGGTAAGATGAATGTTGCAATAGTTACATAATAGAGTAAATATACTTGATATAGATAATAGATAAATATTAGTGCAATCTATAATGGTATAACAATTAGTAGATGTAGAAGCATATTTGAATGCAATAGATTTTGTTGAGTTAATAGAAGATTAAATTTCTATTCTAGGATATCTTTCATCTCCAGTATGTCATGAGTATTCTAAGCATTGTGATTTGGTCAATTTTTTTATTTGGAGGAGGAAAGAACAAAATAATTTTACCCAATCAAGGGCCCACTTGAGGTGGACAAAATCTAGGTCTTTATCTCAAGGTTCTGTGTAGATTCTTACATTTTTAGTTTAACCATATTTTGTAGTGTCTTAGTGAATTCCACCAAGTTGCAACATTTGCATCAACCTACAACTTCTAATATTTATTTTTTGGTTTGTTTAAAAGAGATTTTCATCTATAAAGTATATTTCATTTTTAATGTAACAACATTTTTTTTATAAGTTTTATTTCTTTCCCATGTACACAATATTAGAGTCTCAATCCTCTAGAAATATAATGTTGTACATATAGTATTGGCACCATATCAAAATATACATCACTAGGTTAACATGTACATGAACTAGCAACATGAACCAAATGGTTGCTTGATTAGTGAAAACTTTATCCATTGAGTTGTGTGGAAGCCTTAGCTACACTAGACTTAATTGGAATTTGATTGCATTTGTAGTTTTTGAAGTCATTGTTGAGGATAGTGTCAAGTTTTAAAATTCTTGGGTTTTCAAGTAGATTTTAATGATTTTCCTAAATTAAAATTTATGTTTTGCAACCTAGGATTAATCACCTAAAAAAATGTCAAAAATATCTACTTACATTATGCAAAAAGTAGGATCTTTGAGCTTTGGCACATTAGAGACTGATTGGAAAGATTCCTTCAAAAAGATAGTGATAGTCGAACACCAACTAACCAAGGTGAAACATATGTAGTAGGCAAATAAATCACAATTGAAACAACAAGACCTAGGAGTGAATCTATCACATTAAAAGAAAAGTCCGTAAAATTCTCCCCAAAAGTTATCATTAACCAAGAGTTAAGTGCACACTTAGTCTAGAAGCTATTTTCTAAAGGCCACTATCGCACTATTCAATTCCATAAATATCTATTTGGAGAACTTTCATCAAAGCATCTGTATAAACCAACGAAGGTTACTTGGACATGATTTCTTATAACACAGCAGGAATTCTTGGTGTAATGCGTACATTCAATTATTGTATTTTTCTCTCACATCAAACGCTTTCATACGACGATTATCATGCCGTCTAAAACTAGAATGAGAATTCATTCTTTCCAAGAAAGTCTTCTTGTCAACGTCCATCGTCAATGGAGGTGAAATGATCAGAGATACATATATAACTCCTGCTCATGAAAGTTATAGTGAAATAAGTAACTAATTATATATTTCTATTGGAAAACAATAAAATAATGAAGAACATGGTGCTTGAAGAAAATTAGTGTAATTTTGATCCAAAAAAGTCTTTAGTACATTTTGTTCGGAGGATAAATACAAATGTATCAATTTTCTTTAGCTTAATGTTCAAGATTGTGGATATCTTCATTCAACTTTGTTTTATGGTACATGATTACCAAATTAAGATGATTACAACAATGTTGATAAGCACTAACAAAGAAACCATCGATCAATTTCTAGACTATTGCAATGATAGAGACTACTCATTATGTGATCCTATCAACTATCATTCAAAAATAACAATGTAAAAAATATAATTTCACTTCTGTTAAGCAATCCAATGCATTAATTTTAATTGCAATGTTAACTGTTGTTCGTAGAATGTGGATAATCAAATTTGTTAACCAACAAATTTAAATTATTTGATTAAATCATTTGCTAAAGGTTGATTGAAAAAGATCATATTGCAAGCTTTAAAATAAATGGGATATTGGACCAATCATTTTGCTAGTACTTTAAGTAATTATAATCAACTATACTTCAACTATAATGCATTGGCAAGAATTAGTTGCTACATTGCACTTGTTGTAATGGTAAAAATTGTATGTATTTAGTTTCTCTTTGTGAAAGTATTACTCAAACCTTTTTTATTCTAATGGTGAAAACTATATACCTCACACTTTTCCCTTTTCGGTTAGAATTATTTTGACTTGGTTATTCTTTATATGATTACATATGTGCAAGTGGCACAAATTTTGTTAATAGCTAGTGCATAACCCAAGATTATCTAATCTCATTTGCAGTAATTCCCACAAACCAATCCTAATTCTCAAAATTTCTCTTTCCCACCCAAGTTCATATCTGTAATTTATAGGATTAAACCTAGGTCTCAAATTTAGGGCCAATCTAACTTGTTCTATTAACCATTGCGTGTTGATTTGAAGTGTAAAATATTTCACTTGCACAATTTTACAAACCCTAGTAAATTTTGGATGACCTAAATAAATTAGTAGAGATATTCATAGTAGTATCATTTGAGCATTCATAGAGCATGACTTACTATTTGCTTACATTAGTATCTAGGGATTTATTTGTAACATTATCTTTATTTTGATCTTTTTAAAAAGTTGTTAAATTGGTATCCTAACAATTTGATGAGTTAAATTCATGAAGTGTCCACAATCCATAATAATATTGCCAAAAGATTTTTGGATTAAAACTGTGTGTCAGTTTTTACATCAATGTTTTGGATCATACTATGTAGTTATCCATAAATCTTTTGGCAATTTGATGAGTCATAAAGTAAGGTAGATATTCCATACATGTAGTTATCAACTTATATATTTATATCTTATTTTTAGAGAGCATACATGACTAAAAATTTTAAGCATTGTTGGCAAGAGGAAAAGGGGAACTACAGTCTAGAGATTTGTACCCTAATATCCCTTATGTCACCTGTTTGTACCCCAGAGGATACAATGAGATAAAATAGTAATTGCAGAAAGGAAAGCTAGATCAAAATTCATTCCATATATAACATTAAGTAGAGTCACATTCATCCATAACACACACACACACATATATACTAATCCTTATATATTTTATTTTCTTCTTCACATCTATCTTATCCTATTATATCAATTACATACATATATTTGTACATTGTCTCTTTGAGAGATGTGACCCTTATATATCACCTCTTGCTCAACCAACTATGTCATTCTTAGATTCTGGAAGTCCTATGTGATAGCTTGCGATAGGATTTAGTGCTACCTTATGACCTAACTAACAAGCATTTAATGTGCAAGGAAATAAAATATAAATAAAGCCAAAAACCATGAAAGAAGATGTTGGTGCATATTTTTTCTTACATTTAGATTATTTAATTGCATATTTAAACTTAGGATAAAATAAATTTGCTTAGATAGGTATATACTTGGGTATGTTTCACATGTGAGTTGTGATGAGCCCCAATATTGTTCTCATCTCATGCTCATTTTCCTTGTTTTTATTTGAATTTCATAAAAATTCACATCCTTTGAAAAACTTTTTGATGAATACTAGTTTTAAAATTATTATTTTTAGAATAATATAACTGTAAGGATGGGGAAAATTTGTAAATAAAAGAGGTTGAGATCAAGTAGCAACCACTCTACCTAAAATCTAAGCCAAATCCAAAATCCATAACAAGAAAGCACAAATGATAGAGGAAATCAAACAAACATGAAAACATAAAGAAAACTCCCCTATCAAAGTTGATTATCTTCCTTGTTTCTCCTCCATTCTTTCTCAAGTTGTAAGTTTTCCCTCAGCTTTGAAAGTGTTTGAATACCTACAAGTGACAATGACAAGATAGAAAGAAGATTGGAGAAAATGTGGTTGTAAGGACAAAATGAAAGAGACAACCTTCTTTTATAGAAAAGCTTCTTGAATGGATGGGCAAGATCAAAAATCTAGAAGATTCCAAGATCAATGGTTGAGGTTTCATGCACTACAAAGTAGTGGGCTAGGGACGGCTAAGGATAGACAATCAAGATTCTTTGAAGACTGAAAGCAATCAACGGTCAAGATTCAAATGAGGAAGTGGAGGGAAAGTAGTGGAAGAATCTTGAATAATAATTTTTAATTCATGGAGAAGCATGTGAGGAATTAAATAATCATTTAGATTATTTATTTTGAAAGAAAAGGGAAAATGGGCATTTAATTAAATGATTATTGTGCAACCATTTAATTAAAATAGAGGAAATAGGAAAGCTCGACATTAAATAATTAATTTAGACCAATTATTTAATAATAGGCAGAAAATGATAAGTGAATAGCTAAATAATTAGAATAATTATTTAACTATAGATGAAAGGTGAAGAGTGAATAATTAAATAAGAGCTCTGAAAGAGCTAGAGTCCCTACCGGATAGGAAAAGTAAGGTTTAGGATATTGTTTGAGTAGTTGCGATAGTAGTTGTTAATATAATGTTGAATAGTTGTGATATTAGTTGTTTGTACAATGGCCAACAGTTATGACTTGAGAAAATGTAATGTAGGGCAATGTTAGGGAGAAAATGCTTAAAATGGATAGATATAAATTTTGCCGTTGTAAATTTGGGGTATACATCTTTCATTTTGTAAAGCTTGATTGGTAATTTATAATTTGGGTAATTTAATGTCTTAATTACTCATATTTTCTAATGTAGATGACAAACAATTTATGGTCTTTGAACATTGTAAGATATGGCCATTTTTCATTGTTAGAAATAGTGTTTGAATGTTTATGTATGTATATATATGTGTTTATATGTACATGTATGTGCTTTGCATTTTGCATTTATTTTGATATGATTTTCATTTGCTGTGAAAAGATTGAAGTGCGGTTGCTATTAATGCATTATGCTGTTCAACTTTAAATGTGCCAAGAAAAAGATTATTTATGTATATATAGATGTATGTATACATACATATATATGTGTGTTTATATGTATGTACATATACATATATGTAAGTATACACATATACATTTATATATGCGTCTATATATACATATCCAATTGGCCATCTTCTTTGGTGAGGTTGTAATCTGCGTCTGTTGAGATGGGTTACATCTACCATGTTCGAGGCAACAAAACTAGTGTTTGCAAGTTCCTATATGTTCTACACTTTCATTTTTGTCTTGTCTAGTGATTTACTCGGATTGTTTGTTGAGGGCGTTCAATCAGTGGCTTTTGAGGGGGTTGTGCGCATATATATTTGTACATACATATACATAGATATAGATACATTGATACATAGAGAGGTTACAATACACAAATTCGAACAGGGGTAGGTAGGCATATCGAAGGCAAGAGAAAATATTGTGAACGTTTGATTGAAATTTTCAATGCAAAAGCACATTACAAGAAAAGAGACATAACCTATTGTATTGACGATGTGGAAACAAGATGGTCATTGTCAGTTTGTCCACAACATAAGACAATGATCAAACATAAGTTTTGTTAGTGCAGATCTTGGTTATTCATCTCTTGTGTTGTAGAGGCTGATTGGTCATTTTCAATTTGTCTTTCGAATGTGAACATTGAATAGGAAAATCTTCAAGTAAGTTGTATGGTTCATCTTGTAAATTTTATTTCTTGATTAGTCATATTTAATCATGTAGCTAGCAAACAATCTATGATCTTTAAACATCATGAGGTGTGTACACTATCTATCTTTTGGGATAGTGGGAGTAGCTATAGAATAGTGTAGGATGTTGATCACGAGCATTTCTATGTGTGTGTGTGTGTGTATGTATTGATGCATATATATATATATCATGTAATGATGTATTGATCGGTCATTTTTAATTTGTGTTTGGAATGTGAATGTTGAGTAGGGAAATTTTTGCGTTTGATGTATGATTCATCTTGTTAATTTTTTTCCTCTTGGTTAGCCATAGTTAACCATGCAATTGAAAAAATAATTTATGATCTTTAAACATTGTGAGATATGCACATTATCTATTATTTGGAATACTAGGAATAGCTATACAATAGACTACGATGTTGATCCTGACCATATATATATATATGTATGTATGTGTATGTATATATATTGATACATACATATATATATAGTATGTATTATTATGTGTACTATGCAATTGCTTACACACACACACACACACATATAGATACACATATACGTATGCATGTTTACATGCATATCTATACATGAAGAGTGCATTTATGGATAGTATATATATATATATATATATATATATATATATATCTATATTATTCATGATACACATGCACGCTAATGTATTATAGGTAATATATAGACATATAGATTATAATTATAATTTTGTCTTTGGAAGCCATTTTTTTTATTTAATTTATTTAATCAGAGAGGAATGACATTGACCCATAAAATACAACAATGTAAAACAACTATAAAATGACACTCTAAAAGAGATACAAAGTGACAATCACAAATCGTTTGAAAAGACATTGATTGGATGATTCAAGACTTGGACATTTCCCAATTACTCAAATCCAATTTAGGTTTTCATTTAATAAATTCAAAGGAAATTAAAATGCATCTGCACAGAAAATACATACAACAACAAACAATAGACATTAACCGATAAAATACAAAGTAGTGGGAAAAGTATAAAATGGCACTGTAAAAGCCATATGATGTTAGAAATGCCTCGTTTTATACTCGCAAAACACTAGACATAGATTTAACGATTTTTACATTAGGACATTATCAAATTACCTAGAACTAATTTTCATTTTCATGTAATAAATTCAAGTGCAGTTGCATTGTATGTGTGCGCGGGAAATATTACTTCCATTCTTAATCATGATCAACATACTTTCATGTCAAGTCTTTATGAAGACATAATGAACACTGCTTAAGAAAAGCAGTAAGATAAATGATAAATGAATGTAGCAGAATGTGCTATTGTACTATTTAATGAGATGAAATCAGATAATGTTTGTATAAATGGCTATTTTAAAAAATATTTGTGTTGACATAAGTTTTGTTCAATAAGTCTTATCCAAATCAGGATAAATATCCTTGATCAAGTTGCCAAAATAAAAAAAATGGTATTTGATAGATTACAGTGAATTATGAGATATATAATTTATAGAAATCCAACTAGTCTTATGTACATAGGATGAGTCAATTTGATGCATATGGAAATGACAATTTCATTGTGACTATAGTTGCATGTATATCAGTGACCACCAACTAAGATGTTTTTTGAAACTTCACTGATTGAGGTGACTACATCGAGAGATTAAAAGTACTCATTAGTTCATGCAAGAAATTGTTGAAAGCACGAAGAATGAAAATATTAGAAAGAGAAATTGTTAAATATTAAAGAGAGGCAAGATGAAAAGAAACTTACAAATGTCTTTTCGAATGCTTGTGAGAAGGAAGCAAGGACAGGTGCTTCAAAGATGGGATACATAGATCCTGTCAACAAACACATATATCTATTTCATCGAACAATGCAAGCCATTGAGTAAGCAACACCAAAAAACTAACAATGTAAAAGATATAGGAACTTACAAATCCCTTGCTTTCTATTTCAAATATGATAGATGCAAAGTGACTGAGCAAATGAATACATGAAGAATGAAAGAATTGGATCACTTATTGTGCATATATTGGGAGAGGGCAATGGGAATTCCAATGGAGAATGTAACTATTACATGTGGACGCCGTGATCTTGAGTGAATTTGAATAATAGGCTAGAGGAGAGAAGAGACATTGACAATTGAGTGAAAACAATTGCTTTTATGGAAAAAGATCGAGTCACCACATGCAAGTAGGAAACTGTTGGTATATAGCAATGCTATTTGTCAAAGCATTTATCTCTATCAAAGCTCATCAGGCTGTTTGGAAATCCATCTGGGAAGGCAAGCAAAGCAGATCAAATTATTTCCAATTCCCCCCATTTTGAACTATGATGGATATAGGCTATGTCAGTAGACAAAGATGTAATGCTTGTGAGCCATTGTAATCAATTGAATATACATTGAAAATCAATGAAATTTATACCATAAGCCATTAATGACAGTTGCATTACAGTCTATTGACATTGAATAGAAATGGAAAGCTATATATGCATAGGCTGATTATGAGGGTGATATGCATGCATAACAAGAGCAGGTGCAAGAGAACAACCATATCAAAGAACTTCAAAAAGCCATGAAACATTTCAAATATAAACTACTACATTGCATTTACTATTTGAAAATTTGCATTATGGCAGGATGATGCCCATTAGAATGGTCCATTGATGAATATGCCAACAAAGTATGTATATTGCTATGCCAATGTTAGCAAGATTAATTTATTAGAGATTTTTTTTTTTTTCCATTTGTTCCATTTGCTGCGGGCATTTCCATCATGATTTTGTCATTTTTTAATTTATTTAATAATTATTCGAGCAAACCTTCCTATTGGATATATTTCATGGGTTTTCTCATTTTTGGTATGATTGTGTCTTTGCATTCACCCTATTTGGGGATGTGTGACATTTAAAGCATTGCATTTCCTTGTCAACATACATGGATTTCATAAGCATATGAAAATACAGTTGACTCTTTCTTTGTTGAGCGAAAAGAGTAAACATTGCAAATCATTATTTGCTCAGGAAAGTCAAAACTTTATACCATAACACATTAATGGCTATTGCATTACAACATATTGAGAAAGAATGAAAATGATTTACTATATATTTATAAGGGTGTCATTACGATGCTATGCATTGGTAGTGAGAATGGATGGAAAAGGACAAGTATATAAAAGATTATTAAGAAGCCATAGGAATTTGTGTTTGTTGAAATGAGGTGTTTGTAAGTTTCTATGTCTTTTACAGTGTCATTTTATAGTGATTTACATGTTTTCATTTAATGGGTTAATGTCTAGTGTTTGTTGTTGTTTGCATTTTGTGTGTTAATGTCTATTCTTTGCTAGCATTGATTGCTTGTGTGGGTTAGTATCTGTTGTTGAGTTAAATACTGAAAATCATAATTCATTAATCTTAATTTCTTTGCTATCCATGATTAAGAATGGAAATACCTAGTTGCACACGTTTGTAAATTCCTATATCTTTTACAATGGTCTTTTTATAGTTCTTTCCGTCTCTGCATTGAGAGACAATACTAGTTGCAACCTTAATTGTGGGAAGCAAAGAAGATGCCATTAATGAATCATAGTGTTTATTGTTTAATTCACTAATAGAGAGTGAACAACAAAAAAAATTCAATGACAACGAAGAATAGACATTAGATGGTAAAATGGAGGAAGAAAGAAGTAGTAGGAAGGAGGAGATACAATGTAGAGATATTAACAAGTATAAAATGATAGTATAAAGGTTATAGTAACTTACAAGTGCCTTGTTCTTCATTTCGAGAACAATAGACATAAACACTGCCAATAGACACAAATTCTATTTTCATTAGATAATGTAATCAAGAGTATAAACAATGCAAAAAATGATAGTGTTAGAGGAACTTACAAATTCCATGTTTTGTTGTTTGCTACACAGTAGATGTAAACCCTCTCAACAGACACAAATTCTAGCCCCATCAAACAACCTGAGAAAATGAGCAAACAATGCAAATAATAGTTTGGTCAATAGACCTTAAAATTTAATGCCGATTTGTCTACTAACCATGATTAAGATTGGAAGCAGCTACTTGCAGTTCAATCTATTTGATAAAAATGAGAATTGTTCGTAATTGGAATATATCTTGGCTTTGTGGCTTTAAGCCTATCAACCAAAGTATTATTTGTGCTGTTCTTTCATTTGGTGAGAAAAATTGTAACTATCCTTTGCTCGACAGACTTAAAGCTTCATAGCATTAGTCATCAAAGACACCTACAATTCAGGGCAACTGCAATTATCAAAGGTTGGGTAGTTGTGAATGCAGAGAACAATGAACAATAGACATTAATACATAAAATGTAGAGCTGAAAAATACTATAACATAACAATATAAATTATATACTGAGCTACAATTGATTTTCTTTTTGCTATCAACATGTAGACATAAATCTTGTTATGAGACATAGATTTCATTGTTATGAAACAGTGTGAATAAGTGAATAAACAATGCAAAAACTAACACCATAAAAGGTTTAGGAACTTACAAATGAATTTTTCAATGTGCTCAATCATGCTTTTAATAGTTAGAAGAAGGGGATAATCAATATTTCCTCTTTCATATTGTGTTTTTTTCCCAATAACAAAATTTGTATAAAAGACACTTTGATGAGGTGATAACAATGGCATAAATGTGTCAAATAGTTTGTTGTTGCTATTTATAGCTATTGTCATTAGACTATGGATGCCAACTAAATCGAAATGCATGATTGCTACTTTTGTTGGTTTTCCAGGAATTGTGGTAATAGCAAAACCATAAATGACCATATCATCGCCCTCAAACAGTAAAGCTGATTTTTTTGTGCATATGTGGATAATGCTTGATGGCTCTGTGGTATCTGTTTCCAATCTGTACATTGCAGATTGAACAATGAGAAGAAGTAGATTGATAATTAAACATATGGAGAGTAAACCTATGTGTGACATAAGCAGGATATTGTACTTGCCTCTTTTCATCCTGTTTGTCAAGTGATTGATCCATTTTCTATTATGTAGTAAATACAGTCTACATTTTCCAAATGTTCTAGCAAGCATATGCAATGAGATATTTATGTCAAGCGTGTCTTAAAAAAAAGAGGGACAAAAATTAATATTTAGATCTCACATGATTTTGAAGTTTGTTGATGTCAAATGCCAGGTATCTACCTATTTGCAGATGCTCTAGATGCTATGGTACATGCTAGGAATTGCTAAGATATACATGTTGCATGAAATTGCAACATATTTGTAATCTGCAAGGAGCAATTTAGAAACTTCACATGCATGCAAAAATTATCATATGATTTAGCGACAACCTAGTTCAGTGATGCGTAACAATTTTGATTTTCCAATTTGGTTCCAATAATGAAATCTATGCTCTACAATGCTTCAGTGATATTTTGCATAGTAGCATACCTGCTCGGGAACGGTTGTGAACTCATTTGCAATAGGATAGCTATGCAATTTATATCCCAAAATATGGTTGATACTCTTATCTGGAAATAATAACAACTTTGAAGATTTGCATAAGCAGTACAATGGAATAGTAATCATTTTTATTAGAGACATAGACAGTATGAACAACAATTGACCCAACAATGTTTTTATAGTCACTAAAATTGCAGGCTAGTTTTTTGCACTTCTGAACCTACACGTGACAAAGCAATGTAGACAAGTTCATGTTGTTAGACAATATACTATACAGGAGATGGGTTCAAAGTGTGAATAAAACCCTTTATTGTAGGAAGACTATTCAAAATATTTTCATCATAATAGTGAGAAAAAGCATTAGCTATTAACATGAACTTTGTAGAGGTTTCATCTAATTCTACTTTTCCATTGTCCTTATCATTTTGAATTCTATTCTAAATTCCATCCACGTAGAACTCCCTCAGCTCGTAGTTTCTACTCATAGCTATAGCTTTATCAGTTGTCAAGTATGGTTTCAAAATTTTACCCAGGCAGCAGTTGGAAAAATTTGGTCTCACTAGATATGATATGTTGAAAAGCACTTTGAATTTACTTTGGAAAAGAGTTGTTCAAAATATAATGTGCATATTTGAGTTAACTCTTTTGCATAAATTCCATATCATTGATCTGCTATTTTGAGCTCATTGATCTTGACCAAGAATGTGTTGGCTTGTGCTTTCCAAAAGCAGTTTTCCCTCCAAGTAGCTGATCAAAGATATGGAATTCATGCAAAGTGCCTAATTTAAAATGACAAATTACACTGTAAGGAACTATTTTCTAGAATAACTTCAAAGATATTTTCAAGACACCATATTTGATGAGGCCTAATTGTGTCAATTGTTGCCTGGGTTAAAAATCAAAGCATGAGAAAAAAATTCAATATGGTAAAGAGAGTGGGGAAGTAGAATTTGATGACACTATTGCAAAGTTCAAGTTAATCACTTATGACTTTGCTCATTGACATGATACAACTGCCAAATGAAAATAATTGCTTTTGTCCTTTTGGATTCTAAGATGTCAATGTTAAAGTCTTGTAGGAAATATGGAATTTGGATTAGGTGACAGTGGGATAATAGTGGTTTGTATATAACTAGGTAGATCATGAAAATTTGGTTTTGATATCAAGTACAAATTGAAGGTGTGCATAGTAATATGTATATAAAATAGATCAATGTTTATTGATTCTAGATATTTTGTTGTAGAATTATGTTTTGTTCACAATGCAACAGTTATTCTCCAAGTAGTTGCAAAGGCATGAAAGTATGCTGTAGTATAGCAATTCTATATTCCATCTACAAAGCCAATACAATTGAACATATTATGTTTGGCTTGTTGCTAGCAAATGATAATAGCTTGAAGCATATCATGATATTGGTTTATACTTCGTGCATATGAAAAAATTTGTTGCAAAAAAAGAAAAAGGGTGTGTTATTGTTTGTATTGTGCAAAAGCCATAAGGCATTGCATTTTGCTTTTTTAATTTTTTTGCACTCCGAATTTTCATTCTTGCAGCTATTGCATTAGATATAGTGACTCAATGTCTCCAACATGTGATAAAGCAATGTAGAGAAGGCCATGTTGATGAATAGTCTATTTTATAGAAGATGGTCTCAAAATGACATTAAAACTCTTTACTGTAGGAAGGCTATTTAGAACCTTCTCAACATAACAGTGAAAAAAAGCATGAGCCATTAACATGAGCTTCAAGCAAAAGTTTCAACAAATTGGGATTTTCCATTGTCCTTTGCATCATGAATTTTATCTCCAATTCCATCCATGAAAAAATCTACCAATCTGTAGTTGTTGCTCATAGCCATAACTTTAGCAAGTGCTTAGTATAGCTTCAAGTTTTTTGCCCAGGCAGGAGCTCAAAAAATTTGGTCTCATCGGATATAATATGTTGAAAAGCAATATGAATTTACTCTAGAAAAGAGTTCTTGACAATATAATGTGCAATTTTGAATTAATGCTTTTGCATAAAATCCACATTATTCACCCACCAGTTCAAAAAATTTGGTCTCATCGGATATAATATGTTGAAAAGTAATATGAATTTACTCTAGAAAAGAGTTCTTGACAATATAATGTGTAGTTTTGAATTAATGCTTTTGCATAAAATCCACATCATTCACCCGCCAGTTCAACAAGTACAGACATATTTGTGCTCTCGAAGAGCAGCTTTTCTTCAAGTAGCCGATCAAAGATATGGAATTGTTGCAAAGGGATTAATTGAAAATGACACATTATACTCGCAGGGACTCTTTTCTAGAATAACATCAAAGAGCTTTTCAACACAATGTGCTTGATGATACCTGATTTTGTCAGTTGTTGCCTAGGTAAAAAACTGAAGCTTGGCAAAAAAATTCAAAATGGTAAAGAGAGTGGGAAAGTAGAATTTGTTGACACTATTGCAAAGTTCAAGTTTGTTGGCAATGCCTTTGTTCATTGTCAAGATATTTTTTTGCATGGCAACGTCGATCGAAGCATTCTATTGTAGTTATTATTTTCGTTTTTGAATTCATGGAAGGAACTTCCAAATGAAACATCCATATCTAATGCTTGTATGCAAGTGTAGGTGGATTTTCCTAGTGCAATTTTATAGTGGCGATCAACAACAATTTTGTCATGCAAAGGAATTGATATGGAAATATTACATGCGACATTCTTCAAATGCAAATACTTTGTTCTATTTACTAAAACACAAGTGCATATTGCAATGTTTAGTCAATATGCTATCCATTTTAGGTAGGTTGTGTCATCCAAAAGACTAGTTTCTCGACTAGTTTTGATTTTTGCATTGGAGGCCCTCATTCTTCATAGATACGTAGTAGTTCTAGTCAACCAAATTATGCAAAATCATTAGCATTTTCAAGTGCAAGCTAGAATTGCAAAGTCTTCAAGCTTGAACCGAAGATAAAAATAAGCGGGTGATCACCTATTCTATCTAGGTCATTCAATTATATCCTAGGAGTCCGAATTGGATTGACTATCAACCTCACAAGGTGAGTTAATTATCAATGAGGAGGACCTAGGAGGGGGTTATTTTAACTTTAAGGGGGTTTACCACCAAGCAAATGCTTGGAAAAGACAAATGGACATTCAACTCACAAAATCAAGCAATATAAGCCAAATAATGAGTGCAAATGATGAAATTAAGCTACACCAAGTTAGGGTATGTGTACCTGGGAAGTTTGGAAATGTAATGAGGATTCTGAAATGTAAAGAAGTTTTCAAAATATGTTGTGGAGGACTAAGATTCCCAAGGTGGCGTATTAGTCCCACTGCTATTTTTTGGGGCAGATGCGGAGTCTTCGGATGTCGGATCAAGATCCCAAAGAATCTAGGAAAAATACCCTTGGGAGGACTAAGACGCCCTAGGTGGTGTATTAGTCCCATTTTGAATTTTTAGAATTTCTGAGTGTGGTCCTGAGCTCTAAGGTCTGCACTAGCTTCTCCCCAAATCTGATGTCCCGAATCTTCCAAATTTGGCCTGTAGGCGAGTTTCCATGAAGATGACAACTTTGGCTATGCAACTTTTACAACTTTTCAATCTTGCACTTCAAATGATCTTCAAGTCTTCAACCTAGATTTGCAAATACAAACACACAAGAGAGGGAAAACTTGTTGATTGTTAGTAAATGGGGGTTTTCCTTGGTCAAACCCCATTGTTGGTAATTAAACCAAATGATGAAATGAATCATGAAATATGTAAATGATATCACCTTGAATGATGTCTTGTGAAGAAAATTTGTAATCTACCATGTAGTGGCCATGAAGAATGTAGATCTTAGATCCTTGGATATGATGTGAACAATGATTACAAGTAGATCTTCAATGCTACATCCACAATCTTGGCTCAACAACATGAATGAATGCACTAAAACCTTGACATGATGCTTGAATCTTGATGATTGCTCCAAATGCTTGATGAATTGCTCTTGAATGTATAAAATTCCCTTAGGAATGAATACTTGAATGCCTTTTATCTCCTTATATGAAAAATTAGTGAAGGAACCTTGTATTTATACTTATTCATGCTTAATATCCTGAAATTACACCACAACAAGCCGACATAGGAAATCATTAATTAAAGGAGGCCAAATATCGCCAAGATTTAAAATTGAATCCCGAAAATAAGCCAAGGAGGACTAAGATGCCCTAGGTGGTGTCTTAGTTCCAAGGCTCAAATCTCAAGGCACAAACTCCAAAAAGGGACCTTTTCAGGTATATTCTAAATCAGGGTCCCATGACCCATGGAGGACAAAGACGCCCTAGGTGGCATTTTAGTCCCACTCCATAAATCAGGGACACATAGACATAATCATTAAATGATCATTTATCTTTTGATGTTTTTCGGGATTTTCCATAAAAATATATAGTTCATAGGGCTTGTGGATGCAAAATAGGACCAATTAAGCCATAAAGAAGCATAAATAAAGCAAGGCGGGCCCAAACAAGTGTGAAAATGCAAGGTTATGGATATTACTACACTACAAACCTATAGGACAATGATTATGAAGATAATTTAAGTAATGAACCATGAAGCCATTACGTAGCTGCTAAAATGTATAATGGAAATTAAGGAAAATATGTATTCTCTCAAACAACCAATTTCCAAGCTTCCAATCAAAGAATTCCTATCAAAGACAATGTGCAAAATGCTGAGCTCCATCAATTGTGTTAGAGATGTATTTGTAGTTGCTTTAAATAAGTTCCCGCCACAATTGGCTCTTGTAATAGCTTGTGTCTTTTAATAAAATTTTATGTGATCATATTGACAGAATACACCTTGGAGGACAAAAGATAGGCACCTTGCTAATTTTTTTTTCTTTATCACAATTGTTTTTTGTAGCGAAACAGAGTCTATGACCAACAGTTGGAAGCAAACGATCAAATGATTTTATGTATAAATTGAAATAAAAGTGAAATATTCATTGAAATATGAAAATACCAACTAAAATATGTTTCTTGATTGAAATTGCAATAATATAGAAGCAAAACATAATAATAGTGGATAAAGCACAAAGCAAGGCAAGCCTATAGTGCAAAAAAAATATAGCTGCAAACAACAACACAAGAAAAAAGATAATTGCAATGTAGTACATTTTCTATATCTAACCAAAACAATTATCTTGCAAGAAGAATAGGCTTTGATAATATAGAATACAAGTAAAGAACAGGCTGAATTTACAAGTGTGTACCATAGCACACCATGAACTTTATCTTTTATCTATTATATACATCGCAAATCGCCTAAGTTGCAATTGCCACCTAAAAAAAAAACAAGACACCTATCAATCTCATAAATAGAAAATCTGTATTGGAATGCATTCCAACTTCCAATGGTCAACTGTAGCACGAGTTTCTAGACAAGGCATGTAAAATATTATGAACAATGCCGCTTATGAACCAAAACATTTGGATTGAGCATGTGTTTAGGAACAAAACCATTAGGAATGTAGCAACCTATCGCATCTTGCCATGCAAAAATAAGGCTTTTGCTATATTCTGTGGGATTATTTTGTTCATAGCGAACTTTGGCATTTTTTTTTGTAATTTTGTCATTGGAAGTTGCTTACATTGGTCTTGATTTTGTATAATTTTTTTCATGCATTGACGTCTATTGGTTTGTGCACTAATGTTTTCAGCTGGGTATTGGCTGCTAAAAGAATGCATTAGGGCTTGTAACTAGATTGACATGCACACGTCATTAGTAGCTTATGCTCTGAAGTTTTAAATCTGTCAAGCAAACTATTATTTGCATTGTTTATTCATTTAGCTAGATCATACACCCCATGCAAATGCATTGAATCATCCATGGCAAACTAGACATATCTTCAACAACCAGACATCCTTCAATATGTATCGTTGTTTCATCAATAGACAATTAATTTGGATTCAGTAAATACAAAATGACAAGAAAAATATCCAAAGCCAACGACAAAATTGCAAAGTGTTTGATGAATTGATAAGGGAATTGGATGATGAGCAATAATAGAAAGTAGACCATTGGAAAAAATGATTTAAATTACTGAGAACATAAAATCTCTGTTTGTTGGAACAATTTATGCCTATCATATTCAAAGCAAAGAACAAGCCAATTGTAAGTTTTGATATCTTTTCCTGCATTTTATGGGCTAATGTCCATTGTTTTCTATTTTTGAGCGCTTACGTTGTTTCTTTATTTGGTTAGATTGTTTGTGTCAGTGCGTTTATGGGTTAGTCTTTCTTGTTCACTTAAAGACTGAACAGGATAATGTGTTGGTCATGATTAACAATGGAAATACTATTTACTGTGCATGCATGCATTGCAATTGCATTTGATCTATTAAATGGAAATGAAAATTAGGTCTATGTAATTGGAAAATGTTTGGGTATAAAATAATTGAGTCTTGCATTTTAAACTTACATTATTTTATTAAAAGGGAGTTTCAATTGTTCTTTTTCAAAATTTCCATTCATTCCAACTTAATTGTATTTTCATGAAACAACAAAAGCCATTGAAACATGCCTACCTGTTCAAGCTATATGCAAAGGTCTGTCTATTTATTGATTGATGAGTATCATTCACATATTGGAAAAATCAATGTGGATATCTTTGGTGGATATAGTAACTTGCAAATGCTTCATTATTCAATTCATATACAAATATATATATATATATATATATATATAATTTACATGTGTTTGCAATTTCCTGATTGGCTTGTGACATTTTTTTGGCACAGGGAATTAATGTTGTCGCCTCAATCTTGCATGTTAAATTTGTACTCCGAGAATGGTGCTGAGAAAATAAAGATATGGTTTTGTTGATGTTGTGGGGAATAGTTATAAAAAGTGAAAACTCAACACCATTCATGGCAATTATTCTTGAATCTATCCACAGTAAATGAAAATCAGACCTAGGTATGTGCAAAATGCAGAGCACACACAAAGACATATATGTACATATATATACAAATATATCTACACATAGGTACATGCAAATACATGCAGGGACTAACAAACTCATGAAATATTTCCAATAGTAAAGCTCCCTATATACAATAATTATTATTATTGAAAAAAATAGAAAATTCCAAAACCACGAGGAAAATTAAACCCGCCAATCACAAAATTGCAAGAACAAAAAAAATTGCTTTTTCTAAATATTCCCCAGGACATCACCAAAACCATATCTTTATTTTTTTCGACACCATTCCCCAAGCACAAACAAAAAAATCAAAGCGTAAAAGATAGAGTAACTTACAAACACCACCTTTCTCGCTTCTAACACTGTAGATGAAAACCCTCCCAATAGAGCCAAATTTTAGCTTCATCAAACAACCTGAGCAAATGAACAAACAACGCAAATACCACTTTGCTCGATAGACTTAAAACTTCACACCATAACCCACTAATGACGATTGCACCTCAGTTTGCTCACAATAAATGAGAAGACACAAATAGTAAATACAAATGTACTGCTTTAGATGCCATGTGTCCCCACGAAGAGTGCATGCCAACACATGACTATACCAACAAACTCATGAAATATTTCTAATAGTAAAGCTCCCTACAATAATTATTATTATTAAAAAAATTAGAAATTGTCAAAACCACAAGGAAAATTATTGCTGACAATCACAAAATTTCAAAAAACAAAAAGAATTTATATATGTACAGATAGTTACATGAACATATATATATATATGCATACAAATATACATACATACATACATACATACATATATACATACATACATATATACATATATATACATACATATATATATATACATATACATACATATATATATATACATATATATATATACATACATATATATATACACACACACACATATATATATATATATATATATATATATATATATATATATATACATACATATATATATACATACATATATATATATATACATATATATATATATACATACATATATATATATATATATATGCATATATACATATACATATGCACATATGAGTATGTACGACTATATATATATATATATACTTATATATATACACACACAAATATACAGGTATATATATACATATGTATAGTTATATATGTACATATAGATATAATGATTTTATACCTAGATATTTTCCAATTACCTGGACCTAATTTTCATTGTCATTTAATAAATTCAAGCGCAATTGTAGTGCATGTGTGCAAACATAAAGCATTAACCCATAAAATCAGACCTAGGTATGTGCAAAATGTAGAGCGCACACACAGACATATATATACATATATATACACATATGTACACATAGCTACATACATACATACATACATACATACATACACACACACACACACACACATATATATATATATATATATATGCATACAAACATACATATATATATGGATACACACATATACATATGCACATATAGAAACACAGAGCCATATATATATATATATATATATATATATATACAATGATTTTATACTCAAATTTTTTCCAATTACTTGGATTTAATTTTCATTGTTGTTTAATAAATTCAAGTGCAACTGCAATGCATGCGTGCATACATTAAGCATTAACCCATATAGGGCAGAGATGCTAAAAAACTATAAAATGACATCGTGGAAGATATAGGAGGTTACAAATGCTTCATTTTTCGATTCCAAAATGCCACACATAAATCCTCTCAGAAGACACTGATTTCACCCTCTTTGAACAAACATAGATACAACGATTTTATATCCAAATATTTTCCAATTACTTGGACCTAATCTTCATTATTGTTTAATAAATTTGAGTGCAATTGCAATGCATGTGTGCAGACATTAAGCATTAACCCATATAGTGTAGAGATGCTAAAAACTATAAAACGACACTATGGAAGATATAGGAGCTTACAAACGCTTCATTTTTTTATTCCAAAATTCCACACATAAATCCTCTCAGAAGACATTGATTTCACCCTCTTTGAACAATCCGAGCAAATTAGCACACAACTCAAAAAAGAAAGTGTACAAGATACAAGAATTTACAAACACCACCTTTCTCACTTCCAACACCATAGATGAAAACCCTCCCAATAGACACAAATTTCAGCATGATTAAACAACTTGAGCAAATGAACAAACAACACAAATAACAATTTTCTCAACAGGCTTAAAACTTCACACCATAAGCAAGTAATGACGGCTACACTTTAGTCTACTCACAATAAATGAGAAGACGCAAATAGTAAATGCAAATGTATTGCACAAGATGCCATGCGTCCCGAGGAAGAGTCAATTCCAAGACATGACTATACAAACAAAACCATGAAATATTTGCAATAGCAAAGCTCCCTACAATAATAATAATAATTATTATTTAGAAAATTTAGAAAATGCCAAAACCATGAGGAAAATTACACCTGCCAATCACAAAATTGCAAGAACAAAAAAAAGTTCGCTTTTTCTAAATATTCCCCAAAACATCACCAAAACCATATCTTTATTTTTTCAGCGCCATTCCCCAAGCACAATTTTAATATGCAAGATTGGGGCGATAACATTAGTTCCCCGACCTTATAAAGGCAGGGACTAAAAATACTAAACAAAGATATTTGAAAGATTTGAAAATTTTATCATTAAGAATGGAAGAAATATTTTCTCCTGACATATGCATTGCAACTACATTTCAATTTATAAAATGGAAATTAAAATTAGGTCTAAGTAGTTGGAAAATTTCTGGGTGTAAAATTATTAATTTTGTGTCTGTTGAGAGGACTTTGATAAGGCTGTCCTCTTGCACTTTCTCTTTTTGTGCATGCATAGCATTCTACTAACGGGCTTATGCCTATATAGTGTGTCAATTCTGTTTAATGTCAATAGAGTGGAATGCAACTCTCGTTAATGCCTTCTGCTATAAACTTCAATGACTTGCAGTGTTTATTCATTTCCTTACACTGGCTCTTAGACAAGGAAACCTGGAAAAAAGTTATTGCACTATCATTTGGGTGTTGTTTACTCACTTGCTCAGATTGTTTTGATGAGACAGACATCTCTGTCTGTTGATAGGATCTATGTCTTCCATCTTCGAAACAAAGAAAGAGCTGATTGTAATTTGAAATGTGTACGAAATCCTTGTATATTGAGAAGGTTTATACATATCATATTCAAAGCCAAAAATAAGTGATTTGTAAGTTCCTATATCTTGTTCATACTATTTTTTTACATTGTTTATTCATTTGCTGAGGAAAACTGATCAATATCAAAACTGTGTATCCTACTAGGAATTATTTCTATCATGTTCGAAATAAGAACAAGTCATTTATAAGTTTTAACATCATTTACACTGTTGTGCTGTAGTTTTTCCTTTCTCTTCCCTCTTTGACTGCCTTTACAAGTCATTGTCTCCTCTTTAGCTGTAGAATTCACACCATAATTCATCAATGTTTGCTTCTTTGCTATCAACAACTAACAAAGAATTTTATGGACTCAAGCGCACTCCCCATCAATGGATTTAGGTATCAAGATCATATCCTTGCTACCCCCTCAAAAGCACTCTAAATGACATTTGTAACAATTTTTTCATTTTCGCTTTCTTCTATATTGAAAAATTCATCTTTCTAATATTTACATGTTTTATGCTTTCAACTATTACTTGCATAACCTAATTGCTACTCTTAATCTCTCTATGCAATTACCTATAGTAGTTAAGTTTGATAAGGAGGCTCAGTTGGCGCCGGTTGATATTCATGCACCTATAACCACAATGAAATTATCATTTCTACATACATCAAGTTGACTGATTCTATGTACATAAAACTATTTGGATTCCCATAAATTATACATTACATTATTCATTGTAATCTATCAGATATCATATTTCTCATACATGCTACATAGTCAAGCATATTTATCCCAGGTTTGATATGTAAACACTTTATTTATACAAGTGTTCATACAAAGTTCATTTGATTTCATTTTCATTCTGGCTGATGGTATTTTCCTCTTGCTTTTCTCATTCTGTTGATTTATTTTAATAATAATAATTATTGTAGCAAGCTTTGCCATTGGAAATATTTGATGAGTTTGTTGATATACTCGTGTCTTGGCATGCATTCTTCTTCATGAAGACTTCACATGATAATGTACTATTCATTATCAAGATTGGAAGTAATATTTCCCCCACACGCATGCAATGCTACTGCACTTGAATTTATTAAATGAAAATGAAAATTAGATCTAAGTAATTGGAAAATTTCCAGATGTAAAAATCATTAAATCTATGTCTATTGTAGTGTGACTATAAAACAAGGCATTTCTAACTTCACATGACTTTTACAGTGTTGTTTTATAGTTTTCCCAATCTCTGTATTTTATTGGCTAATGTCTATTGTTTCTTGTTGTATGTATTTTCTTTGCACATGCATTGCAATTGCCTTTGAATTTGTTAAATCAAAATGTAAATTAAGTCTGAGTAATTGGATATTTTCCAAGTCTAAAATGATTGAATCTGTATCTGTTCAAACGATTTACAATTGTCAATTTGTATGTCTTTTACAATGTCATTTTATAGTTGTTTTACACTCTTGCATTTTATGGGTCAATATCCTTCCTTTCTAATTAAATAAATAAAATAAAAAAATGGGTTGCATAGACAAAATCCTAGTTATGTATATGCCTACATATTATCTATACATACATCAACGTGTATGTGTATCATGAATAATATAGATATACATATAAAATGCATATAGACATATATATCTACTATCCATAAATGCATTCTACGTGTATAGATATGCATGTAAACATGCATACATATACATTTATGCATATATATATGTATGTATATCTATCTATATATATATACATCTATATATATGTGTGTGCAATTCCACTAAATATAATAATACATAGTTACTATATATACAAAGTTTATCTGAATTTGAATCTTATCACAACACAACATTGCATTGTCTTGCACCCATTTCTCATTTATCTTGTTGAATTCCTTAAGAATTGTTCATTATGCCTTGATGAAGACCTAACATGAAACTGTTGTGACCATGAGCAAGAATGGAAGTAATATTTTTTCTGCACACATGCATTGCAAGTGCACTTCAATTTATTAAATAAGAATGAAAATTACATCTAAGCAACTGGGGATTGTCTTCATGTAAAATCAATACATCTATGTCTATTGTATTACGAATGAGAATCGAGGCATGTGTAAATTCTTATGTCTTTTATAGTGTCATTTTATAGTTCTCCACACCTTTGTATTTTATCAATCAATGTGTAGTGTTTGTTGTTGTCTACATTTACCATACACATGGATTGAAACTACAATTGAATTTATTAAGTAGTAAACTTGTCAACTAAACTATTTTGGAAAATTCGGAGTGATTTGAAATTTCCACATAGAATAGTCAGAAACCAAAGTTATCAACTAAAAATCATGGTGTGAAATTTATAATGACTAGTGAGTTGCTCAAATATATATACTTTTCTATATGTATTTGTATATACACACACATATATATATATATATGTGTATCATATGTATATGTAATTGTAAATATACGTTTATAAATTTATATGTTTAGACACATATGTACGTACATATATAAACACATATATATACAACTACTCATACATAGCTACATACAAAGGCACATGTTTATATATTCTTAAGCTATTCATATATATATGCATATATATACATACACATGTGTATACATAGATATGTATTTACAGAAATATACAGACTATGCTGAGAAAGTCATGAAATATTTCAACTAGCAAAGCTCCCTGCAATAATAATTATTAAATAAACAAATTAGAAAATGGAAAAACCACGAGGAAAATATCTACCTGGTGAATAAGAAAATTGCAAAAACGATTAGGGAGAAGGCATTTGCAACTTGCTATATGTTTTTACACGACCATTTTCTGTTTTACTTCTTTGTGCTTGTAACAATTTTTTATCACTTAATCTCTATTGCACAATCGGGGACTTAACACCATAATCCAACAAGCATTTTTTTCTTGCCTGCATTTTTTGTGTTAATGTCTATTCTTCGCTATCCTTGAATTCTTTTATGGGTTACTGTCTGTTGTCAAGTTAAAGACTTAACACCGTATTTCATTAATGATGATTTCTTTGCTAGCCATAATTAAGAATGGAAGTGGCTAATCTGTAATTCAATCTGTTTGATGAAAATGATAATAGCTCATATTTGAAATAGTTCTTGGCTTTGAAGTTTTAAGTTTCTCAACCAAAGTATTATTTACATTTTTTCTTCATTTTCCTAGGTTGTTTATGTCATTGTATTTATGGATTAGTCTTTCTTGTTCAGTTAAAAACTGAACTAGATAGAAACATGTCCACCTGTTCAAGAAAACCTAGTGCTCTATCCATTTCTTGATCCATGGACACCATGCACATATTGGAAAAATGACTGTGTATATAGCCGGTGGATAAGTTGCATTGTTCATAGTAGTTGACATGTCCCATTGGAAATTGGAATGCATGCATACATAGTTTCTATTTACTATTAATATTGATAAGTGTCTTCATAATAGAAGCAATAGCTTGCTACTATAAGGCAATCAACAGATGTAGCTAACAAATTCAAAAATCACCTAAAACAAATAGGATTTTGATCTTTGTCTTTGTAGCTACCTTTTTGAGATGTCATTTTCGAACATTTGAAGAAGCAACCAATGGCCAGATTCATGCTAGCGGAAAAAATATAGTTGGGGGTCACTGACCTAAAGCCAGCCAAGATTAAAACATAAATTCGAATAGCTAGTACTACATTTCACACAGATCATATCACCTTCACTAGAGAACATCTAACAAGCACATGTCCATAACACATAATAAATATGAAACATAAACAAATCACAAAATATGATCCAAAACAAACCTGAATTGTTATCTATTACTGAATCCATGCATTTGGAAAAGCTACAAAGTCTCACTAAACATACTATGCATTTGTAAGATCATTTCCATAATCTTCTAAAAAGCATAAGAAAACTATATAAGAAAAAACATAAAAAGACACTACATTGTCTATTGTAGCTTTAATGCCCATACTTCACTTGGTCTAGAGAATATTTAAAAGTGAATATACAAGACGAAATAATTAAAACCTCACTCACATGTTAGTTGAACTTCTCAATCCTTATCTCTACTTCCTAATCAACAAACATTGTCATAGATGCAAATTCCTCTCCAATTTGACTGTCTTCTTGTATGCACAACTTCAAAACTGGTTCAAATAGAAGGTCACAGACATACACTACAATGTATTAAATACAATTGTTAAGCATAAAAAAAAATGACATTGCAATTTACATATTTTTTCTTTATACATGGCCAGTGACAGTATCTGCGGATGCATAAACTGCTTAAGAGCAGACTTCTTCACATTCTTTGTAGTAGTGCATAATTTTGTACAACTGAGGTAAGTTTGCAACCAATAAATAATTGGCATAGATTCTTGCAAAATCAACGTCAACTGCAAAACACACAATGCCATGTTTATACACACACACACATATGCGTACACACAGAGAGATATATATATATACATACATACATACATATATATGCGTATAGATATATATGCAGATATAGATATATATACATACATAGGTATATATGTCTACATTTATATACATATTCACATATATAAACAAATACATATATATATATATATATATATATATAACATATGCATAGATGGACACACACACACACACACACACACACACACACACACACATATATATATATATGTATATACATATATGTATACACACATACATATATGTATAGATGCATAAGCACACACATATATATACATGCAACTAAATATATATACATATATATGTATGTATATGTGAGTGTACATATAAATGCATATAGGTATACTTGTATATATATATACATATATATATACACACACACACATATAAATACATATATATACATATGTATACATACCTTTTTTATACACATATATCTATATCAACATACATATATATGGAAATATATGTGTATATATATATACATATATATACATATATATATACATATATATATATATCATGTACATATGCATGTATATGCCTTGTATGCGTATGCATGTAATATGTATATACGTATGTAATGCATATGCGTATGCATATATGTAATAATAATATGCATATGTATGTATATGCATGTATGTAATACGTATGTATGCATATATATATACATACATATATATACATATATATACATATACACACACACACTTGCTGCTATTGCAATCATGGTTATGACAATGCTGTTGGTATTGCCTCTTCAAATGTTAT
Organism: Sequoia sempervirens; assembly: GCA_007258455.2. Taxonomy (NCBI): domain Eukaryota; kingdom Viridiplantae; phylum Streptophyta; class Pinopsida; order Cupressales; family Cupressaceae; genus Sequoia; species Sequoia sempervirens. The sequence goes on along the minus strand of VDFB02000003.1, from coordinate 270,830,674 downwards.
AAAACTGCTTCTCAAAAAGCTAGCTAGAATCAAGGGCATCAAAATCCTATTTACTTGAAATGTTTTTTGACTTTCTTTGCTACATCTGTCGATTTCCTTATAGTAGTAAGGTATTGCTTCTATTATCAAGGCACCTATGAATCTTAACAGTGAATAAAATCTATGCAATCATGCATTGCAATTTCAAATCAGACATGCCAACTACTACCGACAATGCAACCTATGCTCGCTTTAGAATAGTTATGAATCATCTTAATAGACATAGATTTTACAATTACTTCGGAGAAATTCCCATTTCATAGATTTAAGTGCAATCAACATGCATGCTTGACAAAGAGAAGATTAGTTCCATTGTTAATTGGTGCAGGGGCACCATGTCAATTCATGTAAATAAGCTCTTGTGTTTAGTTTTAGGGTGTTTTAAGTCTAAGGTTATGTAATAAGGTCATAATAGACCATTTGCAATGTATTAGAGTCATTTGGGGTTCATTTTGTAAATGTTGTCAATTCTTGCAAAAGTTGTCATATGCAAAATTACAAAAATGTAAAAAAAGTGGAAGCCCAACGGTCAAGAAGTTCAAATGGCAGTTTGATTTGGTTGGATTAGTTTGGTTTTGATGTGTAAGGGTTAAATAGGCCTCACAAAATTTGAGGCAGTCTTTTGGTGTTCATTTTGTTGAAGGAAGCAATAAGAAACCCTTATTTTTCTATGTTTTCCAATTAAATTTGTTTCTCTAGGCTACAGTACGGTTCCGTACTGATAGTTTTTGATCTAAGGTGTTTGGAAATCGATGGAGGCATGAAATAAAATCATTTTGGTTTTGATTTGATTGAATTTTATAAATTTTGAATAATTTTACAAGCAATTTACTGTAGGCAGTTTGTAAACCCTGTTTTGACGGTTTGAGGGTGAATAAAATGTATTGTTGACCCATTCCACTTGTAGATTTTCTTGAAACTTGGTGGAATGGGTGAATTTAGGTAGGGTTAGATGTTCATGTAGGTTTTAGGAGCAGGGAGTAGGATTTGAAGGCTTTTTGATGCTGCCCTAGTTGTAATTTCATGAGTTTTGGCTTAAAGTTGATGGCTACAAGTTTGAGTTTGCTTCAAATGCAATGATGAGGGTTGGGAGTTGATTTGAGAAGCATGTGCAGACAATATAGGATGTGTTTGATGTGTTGGAAAAGTGAAATAGGGCTTGGAACACTTAATTTCAATAAACCCTCCTTGTTCAAGCATGAAAATGGCCTAAACAAGGGTTTTGTAGTTTGATGATCCTGTGGTGGTTTCTATTGGCAAAATTTTTTGATTTAGACCATTTTTGGTCTGGGGAGAACATTGGAATAAATTTTAGTGGTTTGTGTGTGGAGTTTCACCAAGTTGCTTTAGAAAAGTGGCCTAATTTGGCTTAAGGGCAGCGTAGTAGCAGAGATTTGGGGTTGATGGTCCAAAGTGACCCTATGAAATTTTGAGATATGTTGAAGTATGCCAAAAAGGGTATTTGGAATGTTACAAGGGGGATATGAAGAAATAGAGAAATAAGGCCAAGTCAGAGTTTTGAAGGTTGAAATATTGTGTGAAATAGTTTGAATTGTGATTATAAAACAAATTCCTCCCTACTCTGCATCAAGTGGTATCAGAGCATAGGTTTTTGATCTTTTGAAGGAGAAAAGTTGAAAGTTGAAGGACAAGATGCCTCCTAAGGTAGTGCAGTTCTTTCTAGAGATATAAAGTTGTTAAAGGAGTCATAATAAGCAATTTAAAACAGATTTGCAGCATTAGAGACAAAGCAAAGAAGAGGAAAGGCCATTGAAGAGGAAAGTGACCAAGAGGAAGAGGGTGAAAGAGAGAAACCTAGGGGAAGATTCCAAGATGATGAGGAATTGGACCTTGATGAGAGAAGGATGATAAGAATGCTCAAGGCTATCAAGGGAGATGCTTTTGATGTGAAAATAGATTTTCCAATGTATAATGGAAAGTTGGATGCTGAAAAGGTATTGGATTGGATAGATGCACTAGATAATTGCTTTGAGTACAAGGACGTTGCTGAAGAATAAAAGGTAAAGTTTTATAAGACTAAGTTGAAAGGTCTCACTCTGACATGGTGGAATTATGTGCAAGAGGAAAGAGTGAAGAAGGGGAAAACAAAAATTAGTTCATGGGATAGGATGGTGTCAAAGATTAAGAGCCAATTCTCGCTAGGTGTCATGCAATTCAGACACTTAAGAAGTTGCAAAGTTTAAAGCAGAAGGATAAGGATGTCATGGCCTACACTAAAAAATTTCATAAATTGAGTATTAGGGTTGGTCATGTTGAAGATGAGAATGAAAAGATAGCAAGGTATATGTGTGGGTTAATATTTCAAATTCAAGATGAATTGAGTTTGGCTACTCCTAGGATGATTGAATACTGTTTTTAGTTGGCAACTAGGGCATAAGAGAAGTTAAAAAGAAGGAAAGAAAGACAAGGAAGAGGCAAAGGAAGCACTAGTAGAGGAAGAGGTTTAAGGCTGTTCTATGAAGACCAAGAAGATGCAAGTAAAGGTAAAGACCAAGTTGTTGATCAAAGAGGTGGATTTAGAGGCTTTAGAGGAAGATTTGGTGGACAAGGCAGAGGTTCAAGCTCATTTTCAGGAAGATGTTATCATTGCAATCAGTTTGGCCATCTAGCATGGAAGTGTCCAGAGAAACAAACTTCTACTTCAAGTGGTGGTGATAAAAGAGTCCAATTGGTACAAGAGGAAGATTGTGAGAGTGTTAACTCTCCTAATCAACTTGTTGCTCTAGAAGTTGGGGAATCCTTGATGGTGAGAAGAACACTACTTAAAGCATCCAAGGAGAAAGAATCAACAAAAAGAACACTTTTCAAGATCACCTAAAAATGCAAAGGAAAGGTATGTAAAGTAGTAATAGATTCTGGGAGTATTGATAACATGGTGTCTATAGAAATGGTTGATAAAATGAAGTTAGAAAAGACACCTCATGAAACACCTTATAAAGTGTCTTGGTTGAATGAGAATCAATTTATTTTGGTTAATGAGCAAGCTTGGGTTGAGGTTAATATTGGTGGATATAAGGACAAAATTCTTTGTGATGTGTTGCCCATGGATGTATGCCACTTGTTACTAGGAAGACCATGGAAGTTTGATAGGCATGCAATATATGATGGTAGACACAATACATATTAGATTGAAAAGGATGGATACTTTTTCACATTGACTCCATTACTAGAAGATGATAAGGGACAAGGTAAGACAAGTAAAGTGATAATGTTAGGCAAGAAGGAGTTCGTAAAGTTTGAGGAAGAAAAATATGAAGAGTTTGCAGCCACCACAAAAGAAGAAGATGCTAAGATAGTAAGTTTGGAAAATGATTCAATGTTGGGAAGAAAGGGTGATGATTTGGTGTCAAAACCTGATATGGAGAAGGTCAAGGATGAATTGATTGTGGGAATGCAAGATTGGTTAGAGAAACATGTTGAGGTCATGATAGGAAGAGTGCTTTGTTCATTGATTTCTAAAGGGGCTAGTGGTCAGTCAAATTCTATCACTATAGAGGTTTATGAACTTGATAAAACAAGGTTCTTGGGGTAGAGAATTTGAAGGAAGAGATGAAAGGAAAAGGTGCAGTGATTCAAGGTGAATTACAAGGGTATATGGGTAAGTTCAAGCATGCAACAAAGGTAAGGAAGAAGATAGTTCATGGTATATATGGTAAATGTATGTTTGCAGGTGTTCAAGCAGGCTCAACATCAGTTCCAGATGAGGGAAAGGTCAGAAAACATCCATTAAGTTAGTTTACATAGTTGGAGCAATTGCTAGATACCAAAGAGTTCCTTGATGCAAAGAACAATGCAACTCTACAGTATCGGGTTCAATGGAAAGGCTTACTAGATGAAGGAACATTTGAGGATCAAGGAGATGAAGTGATCAAGCATGATCTAATGCAATACAGTCCTCAAGGGACTTGAGTTCTTTTTCAGTTCGGGTGTATGGTGCAGGGGCACCATGTCAATTCATGTATTGCTATCCCAGTTTGGTCTTTTAGGTGCTCTTTGAGTCTGCTGGTCATGCAAGGTCATTAGACCATTTCACCCATTAGGAGTCATTTGGGGTCTATTTTGTAAATGCTAATAATCTCTGTGCTACATGCAAAAATTGCAAACAAAAGGAAGCCCAATCATGTCCAAATGGAAATTTGATCCAGTTGGATTTAATGGTGTGTAAGGGTCTACAGGGCTTCACAAACTCTGAGGCGCCTTTGGTGTTCATTTTGTTATTAAAGCAAATAAGAAACTTTATTTTTGTGTTTTCCAATTAAATTTGTTGCTCCAAGCTACAATATGGTTTCGTATTGATTGTTTTTGATCTAAGGTGTTTGGAAATCAATGGAGGCATGAAATAACATCATTTTGGTTTTTATTTTATTGAATTTCATAAAGTTTGAATACTTTTAGAAGGAATTTACTATAGGCGGTCTGTAAACCCTGTTTTGAGGGTTTGAGGGTGAATAAAATGTATTGTTGACCCATTCCACTAGTATATTTTCTTGAAACTTGGTGGAATGGGTGAATTTAGGTAGGGTTATATGTTCATGTAGGTTTCCAAAGTAGGGAGTAGGGTTTGAAGGCTTTTTGAAGTTGCCCTAGTTGTAATTTCATGAGTATTGGCTTAAAGTTGATGGCTACAAGTTGGAGTTTGCTTCAAAAGAAATGATGATGGTTGGGAGTTGAATTGAGAAGCATGTGTAGACCATATAGGATGTTTTGGATGTGTTGGTAAAGTGAAATAGGGCTTGGAACACTTAGTTTCAATAAACCCTTTGTGGGTTGAGGAGTATTTTGAAAGATATGCTTAAATTCCACTATTTCGAATGCTACAAGGGGAATATGAAGGAATAGAGAAATAAGGCCAAGTCAGAGTTTTGAATGTTGACAGATTGTCTGAAATAGTTTGAATTGTGATTATAAGACAAAATCCTCCTTGCTTTGCATCATTAATGATCATTAACAAAGAGATCACAAATGTCTACTTTTTTGACAAGTTATATTGTCAACAAATAATTTGTCAAGATTATTAGACAATGCAAGCAATGCTTTTCTCAACAGTCTTAAAACCTGGTGGAGGAATTGATTAATTCCAGCTGCATTTTAATCCACTAGAAGTGAGTGGAAATTAGTGACTAGGAATTGCTAAAAGTCTATGTTAAAATAACACACATTGAATTTTGTACTTACCTAAGCTTTATAATTAACCATAGTTAGCAAGATTAATGAATTCAGTTGTTAACTGTTTAACTTAACAAAAAACACCAGGCCATGAAAACAATCAAAGATAGCAAAGAATACACATTAACATACAAAATACAGACAACAACATACAATACACATTAAGCCATAAAATGGAAGAATGTAAAAAACTGTATAACAACGTTGTAAAAGACATACAAAGTTACACATGATTTTTCTTTCCCTCCCCATACAATAGACATAAATCCTTTCAACAAAAACGGATTTAATGATTTTATATGCAGACATTTTGCAATTACTTAGAGCTAATTTTCATTTTCATTTAACAAATGTCTTTGTGGCGCCCAACAAAGAAGATGACATTAATGAATTATGGTGTTAAGTCTTCAAGTGAAGAAAAGAGACTGATCCATAAAAGCATTCAAAGATAGGGAAGAATAGAGAATAACCCACAGGATGCAGACAAATCAAGAAACAATAAACATTAACCCATAAAATACAAAGATGTAAAAAACTATAAAACGACATTGTAAAATATATAGGAAGTTACAAATGCCTGGTTTTTTGCTTCCAATACAAAATACATAAACCTTCTCAATAGGCACAAATTTCACCGTCTCAATTGTTCTACACAATTTGGAAATGGTTTAATCTCTGTTGTTCCCTATCAATCAGTGTTCTTATGGATGAATCTATGCTTTTTGCAATTTTGTCATTTTTCCCTGATATTTTGGTCTTTCTTTTGTTTTTCTCTAATTAAAATGTATTGCGTGCATGAAAGAGTGATAGAAATTGGAGGATGTCTATCTGTTCAAGATATGTCTAATTTTCCATGGATCTAAGCAAATGAAAAAAAATGCAAATAATACTTTTCTTGACAGGTTTAAAACTTCACACCATAACCCACTAATGACAGCTACACTTCAATCTACTCATAATAAATGAGAGCTCTCATATTAGAAAATGAGAAATCCACGAGGAAAATACTAGTAGCCAATGAGAAAACTGTGAGAGGGAAATAGAAATAAAACATAAAATGACGATGCAATAGATATAACAACTTGCAGATGCCTTCTTTTTTGTATTTTTTTATATTTTTGTCCTTTTCTAGTGTTGTTTGTTTTCATGTCTTAATGTCTCTAAGGAAATCCCTCGACTCATACAAACACACTACTATAATTCCAATAGGAAACAATTACCATCTTCATCTTATTAATTGAAGCACAACTAGCTTCCATGGCTGCACACGAACACTTACTTCCATTCTCAAAGTCTATTACTTGGGAGACTCAAAATTGAACACCAGAATCCATTAATGGTAACCACAATTGAATCTATAACAATAGATGAAAATCACACCTAGATATATGCAAAATGCAGAACACACATACACACATATATATACATATATATACACATAGATACATGCACATACATATATGTATGCATATGAGCATACATATATGCACATACATATATGTATGCATATGAGCATACATATATGCACATACATATATGTATGCATATGCACATACATATATGTATGCATATGAACATACATATATACATATGGACATATACATACATACATACATATATATATTATTTACATGTTTTTGCAATTTCTTCATTCGCTTTTTCCATTTCTGGCGTGGGGAACTAATGTTATCACCTCAATCTTGCATATTAAAATTGTGCTTGGGAAATGGCGTCAGAAAATAAAGATATGGTTTTGGTGATGTTCTGGGGAATATTTAGAAAAAGCAATTTTTTTTGTTCTTGCAATTTTGTGATTAGCGGGTGTAATTTTCCTCATGGTTTTGCCATTTTCTAATTTTTTTTAATAATAATAATTATTGGAGGGCGCTCAAAAACAGTTACTTCCATTCTCAAATTCCTTTACTTGAGACAGTCTAAACTCAACACTATAATCCAGTAATGGTGAGTGCACTTGAATCTATTTATAGCAAATGAAAATTAGACTCCTTCAACTTAAATTACAAAATATAAATTTAATTACAAAACTATGTGAAAAGAAAAAATAGGTTAAATTGACAGTGTATGAAACATCATTATCCCAATCTATACAACCTCGTTAATATTTAGCAAACAATTATAGCTAGAGAAATTATGTTTTTCTCAAAATTTGGACTTCGAACATTTTTCAAATTTTACTTTCATATCTAAAGACATATTTAACTAGATTTTAAACTGCTATCTTTCAGAATACGTAAAATAGTATTATATAATTTGCAATTATTCAACAAAAGGAAATAAACTTGCATACTCTCTTACCTAGATCACACAAAAGTTTTCAATCTGCCTTCAGTTATGAAGATAGACATAAACCCTTTCAACAATAACAAATTTAATGATTTTACACCTAGACATTCTCCAATTACTTAGACCTAATATTCATTGTCATTTAACAAATTCAAGTGCACTTGCAATGCATGCATGCAAACAACAAGCATTAACCCATAAAATGCAAAGACACAAAGAACTATAAAAAGGACATTGTAAAAGACACAGGAACTTACAAACGCGTGCAACTAGGTGTTTTCAATTACCTAGACCTAATTTTCATTTTTGTTAAATAAATTCAAGTGTAGTTGCAATGCATGCATGCCTAGGAAATATTACTTTCATTCTTAATCATGAAAAGCACACTATCGTGCTAGCTCCTTCATTGAACAAGAAAGACTAACCCGTAAATACACTCAGACAAACAACCTAAGCAAATGAGAAAACAACGCAAATAACACTCCGCTCAACAAAATTTAAACTTCAAGCCCAAGAAATAATTCAAATACAAACAATTCACATTTTCACCCAATAGATTGAAGTGCCACTAGCTACTTTCATTCTTAATCATGGGTAGCAGAGAAATCCACACTAACGAATTATAGTGTTAAGTATCTAACTCCACAACAACTAGCAACTCATAAAATCAGTCCATGATTGCAAAGGACCAAACAAGAAAGACTAACCCATATTTACACTCACAGAAACAACTTGAGAAAATGGGCAAACAACACAAATAATACTTTTCTCAACAAAATTAAAACTTCAAAACCAAGAAATATTTAATGAAGTGCAACTAAGTATTTCACACAACAACATACACTAACCCATAAAGAATAGTGGAAAATTAATAAATTCAAGTGCAGTTGCAATGCATGAGTGCACACAGTATAAATTAACCATAAAATGAAAAGATACAAAAAACAATAAAATGACACGGTAAAAGATATAGGTGTTGGGAATAGGATGCTATTTAATTGCAATGCTAAACGTATTTCATGTATCTCCTAAGTCCTTGGAAAGTGTTCCCCAACACTAGGATTAGAAAGAGATTAAATTTGAATGAAATGCACATGTAAATTGACATTTGTAATTATTCCTAAATGATAGGAACATGTGGGGACACCCAAGTTGAGCTCCTATAAAATAGGAGCAAATGGTCCCATGCTCACATGGAAGGTGGGACCCACCTTGTTGTAGTTAACTGTTTGGAGAATTGATCCCACACTCACATGGAAGGTGGGACCCACCTTGTTTTAGTTAATTGTTTGGAGAATTGATAACTCTTATGTAATTCATGTCTTGTTCCTACAAAATAGGGATTGATAATTACAATGTGTTTGGAGTGGTATTATTAGTCCAATTTCAGTTTAGTTCAATTTAGTCCATTTCAGTTCAATTCAATCGAGTTCAGTTCAGTTTCAATTTTAGTTTAGTTCAGTTTCAATTTTAGTTCAGTTCAGTTCAGTTTAGTTATGGATCAGTTATCTTCAGTTGCATGTAGTTGACTTCAGTTGCATGACAGATAACAAGTTGATACTTTTAGTTAACAGGGGATGATCAATCATGCATGAAGTTTGCATGAATGGTGGAGAGATATGTTTCAGTTAACAAAGATTGACTTAGACCCACCTTGGGCGCCCAAGTTGAGATCTTGGAGTTAACACCTTTGCATGAGAAGATATTTACAAGGCTCAGTTAAGTGGGGCTCATTCTTGGGTGTCAAATTTGAGGAGAAGCTTACAAGATAGCTTCGTAATCATCAATCAATTAAGAATCAGTTTGGGACGCCCAAATTGATGAAGGGCTTGGTTTGACTTTGTTTTTCATTAAGAAAATCTACTTGCACCATTATGACGTAGATATTTGTGAGGATCTTTATCCTCTTGTAATTGTCAACTCTTTGGAGTTGGACAAGGCAGATATTTGTTCATTAATTACAACAGTTAAGAGAACCGAGTTTTCATTGCAGTTGTGAAGAAGAATTGTTGAAGGCAAAAGAAGCATCTCAATCAAGGATTGATACAGTGTTATTGTAATCTTGTTCTAAGGTTAAATAATACAATCACTATTGATTCTGGTGGTGGAGTTTTTTTTCGAAAGGGTTTCTCCACGTATATGTTGTGTCACTTCTATTTTCTGTCTCATTGTTCTACAATCTTCTGTCTACTTCTCTAATTGGTAAAATTGAATTAATTAGATTAATCACCCACAAAGAAATTGTGACAAAGAATACTTAATTTAATCTACAGTCTCATAGGATTACAAGTTTAAAGATACAAATTTTACCTTCAATTTTCAACAATAGGAACTTACAAAGGCCACCTTTCTCGCTTCCAATCTGAGCAAACCAATAGAAAAACAAAAAAATCAAAGTGTAAAAGATAGAGTAACTTACAAAGGCCACCTTTCTCGCTTCCAACATAGTAGATGAAAACCCTCCCAATAGACACAAATTTCAGCCTCATCAAACAACCTGAGCAAATGAACAAATAACAAAAATAAAAGTTTGCTCGACAGACTTAAAACTTGACACCATAACCACTAATGACGGCTGCACTTCAGTCTACTCACAATAAATGAGAAGACACAAATAGTAAATGCAAATGTATTGCTCAAGACGCCACATGTCCCTAGGAAGAGTGCATGCCAAGACACGACATTAGGGACTAACAAACTCATGAAATATTTCCAACAGCAAAGCTCCCTACAATAACTATTATTATTATTTAAAAAATTTAGAAAGTGCCAAAACCACGAGAAAAATTACACCTGCCAATCACAAAATTGCAAGAAGAAAAAAAATCGCTTTTTCTAAATATTCCCCAGAACATCACCAGAACCATATCTTTTTTTTTTTGGCACCATTCCCCAAGCAAAATTTTAATATACAAGATTGTGGCGATAACATTAGTTCCCCACCTTAGAAAGGTAGGGACTAATCAATGACGATTCACTTAATTATAGAGAGAAATGTTAGCGGCGTAATTAAACAAATACTAATTTATTTAATTAATCAAAAGGAGAATAAAGAAGGGAAGATGAATTAATTAAATAATTAAAATTATTTAATTAATAGAATAAAGTGATTAAAGAGAAATAATTAAATAATTAAAATTATTTAAATTAAATAAGGGACAAGAGAGAATGATGCGAAAAAATGTTGTTTGTAGACCAATCCATTTTTTAGTGTCTACACTTTTCCCCTCTTTGACATAATGTGATTTGAGCATTGTGTCAAAGAATTAAGAAATATATTTCAGATCATGCCCCAGCATGCCTTGGTGAAGGTGGGATAGACCCATGCCCCCTCAATTTTTTTTTGCAAATTTTGAATATTTTTTTGAAAACGATGAAAAAGTTTTCTAACAATCAAATTTTGTGCATTGAAAATAAAAGGATTCAATTTTAGACCTCCATAAAGCTTAGATTAGGGTTTAGATTCAACATTTAGCACAACCAATGAAAAAGGGGGTGGTAAAATCCTATTTTAGAAAGGTATAAATGTGATTAGGTTGCTAAAAATAGTCATTTGTGTATTTTAACCTTGAGTGAATAATGTGTGAGAGAGAAAACCTGTTGCAGAGCTCCTATCAAAATGTCTCTAGTTCCACACAGTGTGCATTGTGAGTACCTAGTCAAGACCTACAGACGGCTAGAGGGCTAGGGCTATGCGGTAAGTGCACTATCCTTTCCTTGTGAATTTTTAAATTTTTGGTAGATTTAGGGCTCCAAAAAGGGGCAAACAGATGTGGCGAACCTTTTTCACCACATTTGTTATAGTGTGCACCACAAGTGACGACGGTTCGCCGTATTTGTTCGGTGTGACTCAAGTGCATGGGACTTAGCCGCATGTGGTTTTGTGTGATACAAATGAATTTTGTGATGCAAGTGTAGATTTCAGCAACACATGTGCAGTTTTGAGCCACATTTATGATTTTGAGATGCAATTATGGGCTTGAATGACACATTTGCAAAATTGAACCACATTTGCATATAAAGTGACACATTTGACTAGTGAAATGCATATGCTAGATAGTGCGACACATTTGCTTGGTTAAATTTTTTCCACAATTTAGATAAATCTTGTATGTGACCAAGGTCAAATAGGTTGATTTAGGGCTTATGATTGACATAATGTGTTCATTTGTGATCACAGATTCCATTTGGCCCGATTTACACACAAGAGAGTTGACCATCAAGCTTTAGACTACGTTAGAAACTTGATGATGACTAGAGGGATTGACAATTGTCACTGGGATTATACTATGCCACTTTCATGCCCATGATTCAGGCTAACATGGGTCTACTAACTGCATTGGCCAAGTGATGGCACTGAGATCAAGGATACAATGTTATATTGTAGCTACTTTTGACCATGCGGATGTTGCAGAGCTGGGTGTGGAGGAGTACGAGATCCACTGGGATGTACTCATAGAGAGATACAAGCTCTTCATTGTTGTCCTGTGCAGTATGATTGGCAGAGTTGTGTGCCCAGATCAGTGGGGACATGGGCTTTCAGTCGGGTGGGGTGAGATGCTTGTTGGTATGCTGACCCGAGGAGTGGTTTATGCTTGGGGACCATGCATGTTAGTGATGCTATACTTTCAGCTCCATGACGTGGCATATCGAGGTGAACAAAGTATTAGCTGCGACATGACTCTTTTGATGCTTTGGTCTTAGGAGTACATCGTACTATTTTGTCTACCAGTGCAAAGACAAATTGGAGATGGTTTACCATATGTTTTCATTTACGAAGGTACAATTACACTAACCCATGTTGGATATCTTGGTTACTGGAGACACGCCATTGGAATTTTGGATGCATTCACCTTGAGTCCATACATGGATGGGACCCCATTTGCAGATGATGATGATCACTTGCCATACTTTCGCCAAAATTGTTATTTGATTGGACACACAGTCCAATCATAATACATTATTGAGATCTATACTTTCCATAGCGGGTTCACTAATAGTTCAATGAGCAGTAGGGACTACCAGTTGGCACTACAAAGTTTTCTTGGTCTAGCCGAGAGATATAGCCATGGGGTCCAATGATTCTAGTTGCAACAGTGGAGCGAGATATGGATGCTTTACAACCTGTACAGTGGGGAGAGGGGATAGAGGTCGTATATGAGGGGACTACACCTGATTATGATTCCTGGTGGGTGCAACACAAGCATGTGCCATTGAAAAATCCAAATTAGTTGGCACTAGTAGGGCAACACAGGGGGGCCGAGGAGAGGGTTGTGGGGTTGAGGACAAGGTCAGGGGGATGATACAGGCTGTAGAGGTGGTGGAGAGGATGGGGTGATGACAAAGGAGATGGAGGAGGTAGGGGAGGTAGACAGGATAGATGAGGCTAGGATAGGAGAGGCAGAGATAGACGTCCATCTGGTCCACCAAGGGGAGATGGAGGGAGATAGGTAACATAGGCCCCTCGTTAGGAGGGAGAGGTCAGAGTAGAGGTGGCAATAGGAGCAGGATAGGAAGACACACCTCCTCATTAGGAGGAGAGGCAGGTGGAGGAGGAGCTAAAGAACGACATTGGTATAGATGTCGAGGTGGGTGAGGTTGACAGAGATGAGGAGATGAGGGATCAAGAGTAGGAGGAGGAGAGAGAGAGGATAGTTATGGAGAAGGAATTGGAGGAGATCCCCATCACTAATGTGATGGAGATGGAGAGGGAGGACTAGACAATGGATGCACAGGTTGCAGGAATATAGGCCTAGTTACAAGCTACACATGTACAAAGATTCAACAACTTAGGGTGGAGAGAGATATAGCTATTATTAGGGCCCACCATGCAGAGCAGACCTTTATTGATTTCATGAGTAGATGTGGTAGATCGACGGTTGATGTTGTCTGGGAGTTACATATGGTGATTAGGGCAGAGCAATATTACATATATCTTTATGAGAGGGAGGTGCCTCCCGTGTGTAGAGAGCCCAATTTTTCATGGGTGGAGAGTAGCTCGCAGAGTAGGTCTCACTCAAGATGGAGCTAGAGTAGTGGTGGGGTCTCACAACCATGGATTTCACCATACCAGCAACCATTAGGACATGAGGCTTTAGGGTCATAACAACATCATGATAGACAACCATCCACAGGTCCCTCCCCATCAGGCAACAGTGGGAACACCGACTAGCTTATTTTCATTGTATTAGACATTGATATGTATATTTTGACTGAGCTTGAGAGCTCCATTTTCTAAATCATTTTGATATTGTATTATGACACTTATTATTTTTGGTATATATATGTGAGATGCATGATTTTGGTGGTGATTATTTGATGTATGAATTATTATGCATGTTTCTATGATATGATGGATTACGATGCGATGATGTTATGCACTTATATGATTATGAGATGATTATATATTTTATGATGCATTGTGAATGTATGATGTATGATTTTTGCTTATACGTGATTCTCTATCTTATGATATATGGATGGATGCACTTAATTTATGATGGATGTATATGATTTTAGTTTTATGTAACTTATGCACTCTATATGCAAGATGTATGACGCTTATATGGATGCACATGTGGTACAGGCTTTATAATGTTATGGATGCTTTATGATTATGACCTAATGTCACATGGAAGCATGATGTATGAAAATGCAATAAGATGAATGATGGATATGGATATGGATGATGTATATAAAATGTGATGATTATGTATGATTTCCTTTTTGATATGAAAATGTGATATGCATGTGATAAAATGTATGTTGATGCTTTATGAATGCAAGATGATATTATGAGATTACATGACATAACATGTAATGCTTATATGGATGTATGTATGATGATGCTATATATGATGCAATATGGATGATCTAACATGTTTATGATGATGCCTATGATGCTTTATCATGCCTAAATGCTTCTAACATGATTATGTATGTAGGATATTTTTGTGCATCACAGGACGCCATTAGGATGATTGCGGATAGAAGGGACGAAAGCATGAAGAAGATGGATGTTAATACGAAGAAGATGGATGTTAGCATGAGGTTAGTCAAATGAAAAGGAATTGATATTCTTGCTTAATAGATGTCAACTTGTATGTTTATCATCATCAGATAACAAAATTATAACAAATGGATCACCAAAACCATAGTATGAAATAAACCAAGGTGTGCAATGTTACCATTTGCAAGAAACAAACAGTCACCGAACATACAAGGAATGCCATAACTCATACTAAGGACCCAATTGCCCCAATATTTTTGTGAAGACAAACCACAAGAAAAAATTGAAGGAAAAGAGGTCATGATCTATCATCACTCCTCTAAATATTCCTTGGGACATCCTCGAGGTGGCTAGTAACATGACCAAAGACAAATCAAAAGGATAAGAGGGTAAGTGCACCAAGATGGTTCCCAAAAAGGGGACTTAAGTGGCCACTTTTTTTTTGAAATCGTGAACATTGACCTGACGTGAAATTGAGGATAGTTACAATCAAAATTTTGAGATGGAACAAAAACAAGGATTGAAGTGCTCTAAGTCTACTTTCTAAACTACTAATTTATTTTGAAAATGGTTGAGATTATTGGGTTCAAAAGAGGGATGTACA
>VDFB02000003.1:270681651-270815431 GCA_007258455.2 Sequoia sempervirens | reverse complement strand
AGGCAACCGGGTTTATCTTTTCTATGATTTCGAAGGGTCCCACATAACGTGGTGCCAACTTTGCCTTCTTACCAAAACTTATAGAGCTTTTATATGGCCTGACCCTTAAGAAAACTTTTTCACCTACTGCGAATTCCCTTTGTGTTCTTTTCCTATCCGCATAACTCTTTTGTCTGTCTGTTGCTTCCCTTAACCTCTGTCTAATTGACCTGATTTGATTTTCCATTTCCTTCAACATATCTGGTCCAATTACCACTCTATCCTCAAGATTATCCCAACTCAAAGGTGTGCAAAAAGTTCTTCCATATAGAGCTTCAAATGGAGCCATCCCTAGGGAGACTTGAAAAGAGTTATTGTATGCAAACTCTACTAGTGGAAGATATTCTTCCCACTTAGATTGTTGGTCCATACAGTACATACGTAGAAGGTCTTCCACAATTTGATTTGTCCTTTCAGTTTGGCCATCTGTTTCAGGGTGATATGCTGTACTGAAATTTAATTGTGTCCCCAAAGCTGATTGAAGAGTTGTCCAAAACCTTGAAGTGAATCTAGCATCCCTATCAGATATGATCTTTTCTGGAATTCCATGTAATCTAAAAATTTCCTTCACAAAACGTTTAGCCAAAGTTGGAGCATCATCTGTTATATTTCCTGCTATGAAGTGAGCAACCTTGGTAAGTTTGTCAATTACCACCATTATTGTGTTATGCCTATAAGGTGTTGTAGGCAATCCTTGAATAAAATCCATACTAATAACCCGCCACTTATGATGTGGTATATCATGGGGGTATAATAATCCTGCAGGATGGCTATGCTCTGCCTTCACCCTCTGACATTCAAGACATTTAGCTACATAGAGTACTATGTCATTCTTCATACCTTGCCAAAAATATAGTTTCTTAAGGTCTGAATAGAGTTTGTTTGCCCCAGGGTGTCCTGAATAAGGGGTATTGTGGGCTTCACTTAAAACCAACTCTCTTAACTCTTTACAGTTTGGAACATATATCCTATTGTTGTATCGAAGCATTTTGTCGCCATCTAGATTATACCCTTTTATACTAGGATCAGCTGGATCATTTTCTAAGGTCGATTTGACCTGTTTATACCATGAATCTTCTTTTTGTTCATTCAGAACTTTTTCTCTAAAAGTGGTTTTGAATATTACCATATTCATCAAGTGCCTCCTTCTGCTTAGTGCATCTGCAACCCTATTTTCTTTTCCCTTAATATATTCTATCTCAAAATCATATTCGCTCAGAAATTCTAACCATCTTCTTTGTCTAGCATTCAAGTGAGGTTGCGTGAAGATGTACTTGAGTCCTTGATGGTCAGTTTTTAACTCAAATGGCTTTCCTAAGAGAAAATGTCTCCATTTCTGAAGAGCATGTACAATTGCTGCAAGTTCCAAATCGTGAGGTGCATAGTTTACTTCATGATTTTTCAATTTCCTTGATTCATATGCTACCACACCTTCATCTTGAATGAGTACCCCACCTAGACCTTCAATGGAAGCATCTGTCACAACTATGAAGTGTCCATTTGGTTATGGAACCTTTAAGATAGGTGCAGTGGTTAATTTTTCCTTCAAATTTTGAAATGCCTTATCACAATGTTCAGTCCACAAGAATTTCTTACCCTTTCTTTGTAATGAAGTGATTGGGTTTGCAATTTTTGAGAATCCTTCTATGAATCTCCTATAATATCCTGCAAGTCCCATAAAACTTCTTACCTCAGACACATTTTTTGGAATTGGCCATTCCTCTATGGCTTTTATCTTATCTAGATCTACTGCGATACCATCTTCTGAAATGATGTGACCTAAGTAATGTATTTTCTTTTTAAAGAATGCACATTTTGATAATTTACCATATAGCCTATGTTCTCTCAACCTTTGCAAAATTAACTGAAGATGTGCTAGGTGTTCCTCCTCATTTTTGGAATAAATCAAGATATCATCTAAGAAGACCAAGACAAATTTATCCAAGTAGTCATGGAACACACTATTCATCAAGTTCATAAAGGCAGCTGGAGCATTAGTCACACCAAAAGGTACAACTGTAAATTCATAATGCCCATACCTTGTTCTAAAGGCTGTTTTCGGGATATCTTCTTCCTTTATCCTGAGTTGGTGGTACCCTGATCGAAGATCTATCTTAGAAAACAAAATTGCTCCTTTCATTTGTTCAAAGAGATCCTCTATGCGTGGTAAAGGGTACCTATTCTTTATGGTGACTTTGTTAAGCATTCTGTAATCAATACATAATCTTAAGGTTCCATCTTTCTTTTTAACAAACAAAACCGGTGCTCCCCAAGGGGATACACTTGGTCTTATGAGACCTTTCCCAAGCAATTCTTCCAATTGCATCTTGAGTTCTACCAACTCCGTTGTGTTCATTCGATAAGGTGCCTTAGACACCGGTTCAGCTCCTGGAACTATATCAATGGAGAAGTCAAATTTTCTTTTTGGGGGTAGCCCTGGTAGTTCTTCTGGAAACACATCACTAAAATCTTGAAGGTAAGGAGAATTTTGGAGTGTTGGAGCATTGCCTTCTTCCTTTTCATCCATGGTAACCATGTATACTAGAGCCCCCTTTCTCTTTTCTCTTTTCATTTGCATAGCTGATATGATTTCCATGCTTATAGGCCTATGTTTCCCTTGAATCACAACCCTTTTCCCTATATCATCTAAACATTCTACCCATTTGTTGTAACAGTCTACATTTGCTTGATGGTTTGTCAACCAACTCATTCCAATGATCACATCATATGATCCTAAAGGTGCCACATAAAGGTCTACCTTTGTATTAAAGTTAGGGAATTGTATTTCTGCATCGGATAGACACTGGGTCACCTCTTTAACTGCCTTATCCCCATACTGGACTATCCATGATGATTCCATATGATTAACTTTAAATACATTTTTCCTTACAAATTTAGGTGAAATAAAACATTCAGATGATCCAGTATCTATTAGAATTGAGACTAGTTTTCCAAATAGAGTACCTGTAGTCTCTATGGGCACATTCTGGGATCGAGTACATCGATTTCTTACTGCTGCATGAATCCTTTGAGTAGGTCCCCTCTGAGGTTGATTTGCTTTCATCTGACTTTGCATCCTTGGACATTCTCTAGCAAAGTGATTCCCTCCACACATGAAACATCCACCTGGTGGTCCTCGTTGCATTGGATTTTTAGGCTGGTTATTGCTTGCTTCATTGAGCCTTGGCCAATTATAGTTCCTTGGTTCATTTTTGTTGAAGTTGTTTCTGTTAGTGTTATTCACATTGTACCTTTGATTATGATTTGGAGGTGGTCTTCTTTCTGATGAGTTGTTCCTTAGGTTCTTGTTGAAGTTTTGATTCCTTCTGAATTCTTGTTTCCTCTTGAAATTATTACTCCTAAAAGATTGTCTTGCTGAAGTTAAAGCTTGTAACTTCCTCTCTTGCTTTAAGGATTTCTCTAACACTTCATTCATACCTTCTGGTCCATGCATGTCAACCTCTGCTCCTATGTTGGTATTTAATCCCAAAATGAATTTCCTAGTTTGGCTCTTTTCATCTTGTTGATATATTGGCACATATTTTAGCAGTTTGGCAAACCTATCCCAATATTGTTGAACTGTTAGAGATCCTTGTCGAAGGTTGTGAAACTCAGTCATCTTCTCATCGAAAAACAATTGTGGTAGCCACCTTTTACGAAAGTGCTCAACAAATTGTTCCCATGTTATGTCCTCCTTGGTGTACTTATTTTGTTCCTTCACATTAGTCCACCAACTAGCTGCTTCACCAACAAGTTGGTAGGACCCCCATAAGGCCTTAGTAGTTTCGCTGAAATCCCTTAACTCAAAATACTTTTCCATTTCATTAAGCCAGTTTTCTGCCCTTTCTCCTAGTTGATTCCCATCAAATTTTGGAGGGGTGATTTTCTTCAAGTCCTTAGTTAATTCTAGAATAGGATTTTCTCTCCTAGGTGCAATAACATCCATTATGTTATGCTCTGGATTATCTCCGTCAGGAGGGTTTTCAATTTGAGGTTCAACTATATTTTCAATATTATCTTGTCTTGTTCGAAGTTCTTGTACCGTTTGCTCCAAAGAGTTGATTTTATCTCTTTGTTCAGTTAACAGTTCTATTATTGCTTCAATCCCATCATGAGCTTGTGGTTCATCATCTTTGTTCCCTTTTGGCCTTCTACCGACACCAGCTCGAGTTGCTCTTCCCCTCGGCATTTAGAATTCCTGTTTAATTATTCACATATTAGTATTATTCTAAGTTTTGAAAAAGGTTATTTCTAACTTTTAAAGTACATATTTTGATTGCGCGAATTGTAGTAAGCTCAAGGCCTAGTTTTTGAATCTCGCTCTGATACCACATGTAAAGACCCAATTAATTTTAACCGAAATACCACTATATTTTTTTTTTTCAAGTATTCATTCACAAGTATACTCGGGAACTTCTATCCATACGGGACAGATATATCATCTGTTCATATGGAACAGGAATTCACTTCATCTATTGATATGGAATAGGAATACATCTATTCATATAATCGGAATAGGCATCCACCTAAACGAGGCAGGCATCTATCATATGATAGGTACGTGCTCTGGCCAGAGTCTTGGACTCATCGGGATCATCCGGATCCTGAGTCGCTTCCCTGATGACCACACTTTTTACTAAAAGTGCACCGAGGTCGTCGTCCTCAGGGGTATGTAAAATTGTAATTCTAAACTTGAAACCCGCCTCGGAATTTGGCCTAAGGGCCTCGGGGAATCAAGCAATCCATGCGGGATTCTTCCGAGTATAGTTGCATGTATTTTGGTTGATTATCTTATATAACTAGTTATGTGATCTCTCCAACCCTAAACCCCATTCCCGAACGCCTGAGTACTGGGGGCATCCTTCGCTCCCCAGACTGCCTACATACCCTGCTTCCAAACGGGATCAAGGCGTAAAATATGTAGTTCTATTTTCTAGGCTATGTTTATGTGAACTGTTATAAAGTGGGTACGCAACCCTTTCTAGGGTTTTTATTTCCCCTAGACAGTTCCTCTGCGGTTGCTACCCACGATGGGAAGCATGGATAATAAACGATCGCCTTGACCATTTATTGTTTACCTATTAACCTTCATCTAACCCTACTCCCTAATGATGTTCGTCTCCCTTGACCCGTTTAAATGATTTCCTAATAATTTATCCACATGATTATATCTTTGAGTTAGAATTATATTTGCACCACTGAAAATTCCTAAGTACAATTTTCTAGGTTGTCACTAGCGGATTTGATACATTTTTGTTTATCTTTTTTGATTGTCGATCCAAAGGGGATTTCCCTCCCTTTGGATTTTAAACAACTCATGTCCCTTATTTCTCCCCGGCGATTTATAGGGATGATGCCACAGACGCCGTTATTGCAGCTGTATTAGGCTATAGATGCAGTAGCTCAAGCGCGACGGCTTTACCCGTAAACGTGAACCAGAGGCATCATTAATACCGAACGCTGCTGGTTTTGTTTTTCCTTCTTTGATTAGTTTTTTCAAATCTATATCTAACATACTTAAATATTACTTAGGAAAAGAAAGCTCATAATGCATGGTAACTTTAACAACATTCATTAGGAATCTAAACCCACGATGATTAGATGAAACAACGAGCATTGGTCAATAAGTTATAATCTTAGCGTCATAAACATTGAAGAAATTATTTAACCATTTATTCAGTAGCTAAACCGTATCCATTCATAAAATTAATCCCAAGCAACATAAATTAAGCAAGTACTTAAATTGAATGCATGCATTATTCAGAAAATTTCATAACATATATTATTCCCTGCTTCCCTTAGCAAGTTAAAAGAAATCACTTTTTTTTTATATCATCAATATTTGTTGCAAGGCTTATTGTCCTATCCTTTAAATATGTAGCACTAGGAAATCAACATTTTCATGACTAAACTATGAAAAGTAATAAACTATCCATTAACTAGGGTTGTTTGATGAAGTTTTTATGTTGTCTATTTCTTATAGAAGGTTACTTCTAGGTAAGAATAGGTTTCATTTCATCTATATTTGAAATTGAAGTCTAGACCCAATATGTGTTAATAGAAGGTTTACCAGAATTAAAATAAAGAACTTGTATGCTTCACTATAGCAGTATTAATAAATATCTAGGAAACTTCTATTTATTTATTTATTTAACTCATTATATTTTATAAGTTCGAGTGTTTGTTTTACTATCTATGTCAAAGAAGTTTATTGATATTATTACATGGTTTTTGGATTAACGCTATCCTTTAAATCTATTGAAAATTTCCAAGCCTAACCACCCTAGATAACAATTACATTTTTCTAAAAATAAATATTATACTAAAGGAAACTATCTTCCTATAAATATTTCCTTAAAAGAAGTACTTGAAATAATAATATATCTTGGAAAGTTAAAATGTTAACTAATCCTTCCTTTAAAGATATTAACCTATATTATTCATCTAAATAGAATATTTGAAAAAGTTCATAAAATAAAATAGTTAAAAAAAAAATAAAAAAATTTAACTAATCTTTTTTGAAATATTAACTCCTACTATTCTCTTCCTCTTTTTAAAGGAAAGATTCCGTTAAGGCTACTTCCTTCCCTAGTATTTAGGCTTTGAAGAAGAGTGTGCATCTTATTAGCCTAAATTTTAGGAAATCATGGGGAGAAGATTTTTACTTGAAGTTTTTTTTTCATGATTCTAACGGGATGCACATTCCATCGATATGAAATATTTATACGAGGATGCACCCCTATCAACATGCCTAATATTTAGGAGAAGTGAAGGGCAATATCATTTAATTGATTTACTCTTAAGCTAAAAAGAAGTAACTGTTGTATGTGTTGCAAAAATAAGGCACATGCATTAGAGTAAATTTCTTTTTCCTTAGAATATTAATTTGGTGACAAGTATTGAATGTGAAAAGCAAAGAAATAAAAATTATAATTACATCAAAGATAATCTTTCAAATCTCATAACTCCGATAATAAATAATTTTCCTATTTAGGAATTGTTTATAAACATTAACTGCTCTTATTTCGTCCTGCATTCTCACAATTTGTGCAAGAACAACCACTATATTTATAATATATATATATATATCTGTAGCATTTAGTACCTTGTCCACCGATATCTAGAATATAACAAGCTTATCTAAATAAGCATGGAAATCAATGAAATAGTAAAGAGAGCTTATAACGTTCTTGGATAACTAAATAAAATTGGGCGCCTAAACTAGGCTCTCCTTGTGATCTTTGGAGTTTGTAACACTGAGTGTGCAGTTGATACCCATGCTCTCAAATTCTAAATAAGAACAATCATAACAAGCAATAGATTATCCTTTGTTCTTTTTAGCAAGATGACAGGCAATAACCATAAAATTACTAGCTAAATTGCAGTGTTCATCTAGCATATCTGTACTATTTTACTTATCCTAGTTGAGTTTTGTATTCTCCATCTAATATGGCCTGCGTAGATTTACATGGACAGCTTAACATTTTGTAACTAGTTGCTGTGTATGTACACATGACAGGAAGGCAACGAAAGATCACATATGCAGCAGTCAAAATAAAAGGTGAGTTACCTACCTGATGGTGCTTATCCTTGATACAAATCCAAGAGGTGGGAAGTCAGGCTTCTGGAATCACTTCAAGAATGAAGGGCGCTGAGGAGGAAGACTGTATAAGGCAAAAAAAAGATAAACAAAAAGAACATAAGACTGGAGCGCACCTTCCAACCCAGTTCATCCCTTAGATTTATAGGTAAATTTGCATTAAATTCTTTCCAGACTGTAGTTCGAAGTTAGCTCCAAAATTTATTATGGCAGTTGAATAAAAATCCAACGTGAGAAACATGGGTGGGCTGAGGTGATCAGAAGTCTATTTTGGGTGGTTGTGGACGGCGCGATGTATCCCTGCCAGTGGGGCTATGCTGGTAGAAATTTAATTCACATGTCTGCGCCTTCACTCCCACAGTTGGTGAATTCAATTTGCTTTCCCTTCAAAGATATTTATCAGATTCCTTTCTCATTAATTGTTAATGGCTAGACCCAACTTGCTGAGGTTTTTTTAGGAAATGTGGAGATAAACGTCACTTCATGAATATCAAACGTGAACAAGCATTTACCTGTAGCAAAATACGCAGTTGGGAAGAGAGGAGCCGTGACACTTAGATTGAAGGTTCTCTTCCGTTCTAAGTGCATTGACAATGTGCTCCATGATGTTTATGGCCTGTATGGTGTTTATGAATACTTCCAATACTTGTGTTCATAAACACACTCAATTTTTCAAGGAAATATATGGTTCTCTTCATGCATCACTGTGACTTTAATGGGTTTAATATTTTCATTTAATTTCTATGTATACATACACTATAGATGTGATATATATGTAGATACATATATATACGTGTAGATACACATTGATATATATGTACATACATATATATATGTATATACATGTACATACACATTTAAATATATGTACATCCTTATGCACATAGATATATATGCTTATATGTATGCACATATAAGCACTACATATATCCTCGAAATGAAAACCAGTCAAACCACTTTCATATTTGGGGATAACAAACAAATGTTATAAGAAAATTGCAGATTTAAATTTTGTGCAATGATGAACATAATAATAGGGGATATATAGAATCATATAGGTCAAATAGGTCACATCCATTTCTACCATTCATAAATCAGGACTAAACTGTAATGTACCGAAACAAATATCAGATTGAGATAAGGCATACATACATGTTATCTTTTGTAGAGGTATAGCCTAAAATTAAATTTCAATTGAGCTACTGATATACAAAAGGATATATAAGATTATCAACATTGAATATTTTTTATTTGTCATTGCATAATATGGGATAGACATGAGGGGCTTGATATATCAAAATTTTTAGAAAACAAATGTCTAGCTTTAAAATGATATATATTGAACATATAAAGTGTCATGTTACTTTCTTGAATGAAATTGCAAATTGTAGTAGGAAAAAGCCTATGATGGATATACAATTTATAAAGGCACTATTAGAGAAAAAAAGGTTCTAAAATTATGTATCTCTATGAGAATGACCTCTTAATTTAGATGCATCACTTTCAATTCATACCAATTGATGTAATTGGAAATTTGAACAATAAGAGTCTTATTGATATTATTGGAATTACTTTATCTATTAGTAAAAGCTCTACATTAATATACAATGGAATTGAGTCTTAGGAAGAATCATGACATCACAAGAAATGTCAACTTTCATTAATCGTGTTACCTCACAAGTAGATATGTGTCAAAAGGAATGAATTCAACTTCAACACATGCAAGTGTTGTCACTTGTGTAACCTAATTTTCTATAAGAATCCCCCCACCTCTTTCAAACTTTAAACAAAACACATATGTTTAAACTTGATATTTATCCCACAAGCTCTCATGTCTATATCTAAATCAAGCCCCTCATGTCTATCCCATATTATCATATTTGATGATGTGGCATCATATATATGCTGATAAGATATATAAGGTCTCATGTCTATATCTAAATCAAGCCCCTCATATCTATCCCATAGTATGTTCAATTATCAACATAGACTGTATCCTATTAAATGTTGTATAAGATTATCAACATTGAATATATTTTTCACAAATGTAGAATAGATATTATAAACATAGCAATTGTGGTAAACAAAATTAAAACAAAATATCTGCATAAAATATATTTTCAGAAATGTAGATTATAAGAAAACCATAAAAAAGGTATTGACAGTCGTTAATGGGACCGACAGTAGACCGCCTTAATATGAAAAGTCAACCAAGGTTTAGTTCAAAATAATAAACATATTTAGTTCACATTTATAAACAGATGTAGCACAATGAAAATGGCATCTGCATCTACTACCCAAAAAAACCAAGATATAAGGCACTATTTTAGTTGGTCCCTCCCAAACTCAGCTGAATGCTCCAAGGAAAGAATCTGGAGATGTGTTCTTGTCTCTTGCTTCTGCATTAATACTTGCCATAAATTGATTTGCATTTTCATTTTTATAGTTGCGTGAAACTTACATTTGAAGGCGTTAGTGGTGAATAAGTCTGGCCAACTGGAAATTGAGTGCAGCTAACTTGAGATGAGCTGGGACTGAAACACACATTTCCTGCAGAAAACAAAGGGATGTTATTATTAGTTATATCTTGAAAGTAGCTGTGGTTATCAGATAAGGGAGTTGCAAGACTGCTTAAGCATCTATCTCACATCAATGCTCTATGGACAACCTTGATCTCCCTTTCCTTCTTCTCTTGTTCTTTTTGCATCCTCTCTTGCTCCTTCTTATGCTCTTTTTCCTTTCTTTGCAACTATTTCAGTTGCTCTCTTTCCTTGCTCTCAATTTCCTTTTCAATTTTCTTTTGTTCCTTCTACTCCAAGGCTAGAACCCGTGCTGCCTTTTTGTCCTTAGTTTGTTTCCTCTTTCTAATTTTCAATTCTTCCAATTCTTTTTTTCTTCATTCCTGCTCCATTATGAGAGTCATGTAACTATCAGCAGTCAACGAATGAGACTACTAGCTCACCCGAAGAGCACCACCAACAAAATTTCTTGTTCTTCCATTCACTCTATGACTTGGAAGCTTAAGGAAGTTACTGATCTGAGAACCACTTTCTATTTCAATTGTTTCATTGACTTGGGAGTCGGTAAAATCCACCTGGTCCAGTGTACCCCGAATTTCATTGCTACAATCTACATAATAGTGCACTGTTTGTTTTGGAGGTGTGGGTGTTGGAGATGGGAATGTGAAATCCCCCATGTCTTCTTGTGCGGGTGGGTTGGCTATCCATGTCCTCAAGTTGTTGCTCTGCACCTTCATGCACTTGATTATCCATTGGAGTTTGCAATGTTTGTGAAAGTTCATTTGTTGAAACATCAAGTCCCGACAGACTAAGGATGTTCTGAACTGCAGAAGCATCGTCGGTGTCAGCAATGTCATACGTCTCGTTGGGACACATGTTGTTTATGAGAGCATCAAAATTGAGGGGCCATATCCCCGTCCTTTGAAATCCAACTTTTATGTTGGATAGTGTCAAAGCTCTTCTCAATGTCTTGCTGCCTAACTCTGCCAATTCAGCCCTTCTGATATCAATATTGGGGAATTTAGTGAGAAAATATGCTCGTTCTGATTTGAAATATTGCTTGAATGGTGCAAACATGCTAACAACCAAAGGCTGCAACACATGAGAAGTATGAGCAGGCAGTGTAAGGAGGTTAATGCCTAACCCCCTTGCCCTTTGGATAGTTGAAAATGCAACATGACTTCCATGGCCGTCAAAAATTAGCAGGTGCCTATTAGTAGGTGAGACACCCCCAGCAACTGACACACATAAATGTTCCAACTACTCATAGAAAATCTCCTTCGTCATCCAAGCATGTGCTTGGGTTGCCATAGTTGCGCGTTGTTCACAATTCACAATGTAATTCTCTATCTCTGTATTTCCCTCGAACAAATAGAAACCAGGTATGGTTTGGCCATATGCATTAATACAACATAGAATTGTTATCCATTCTCTACTTTTTGGAATGATGTAGGAGACATTCCTGTTGCCTCGACATGCCAAGACCCTCATAGTTCCATTTCTACCAACTTGAATGCCTGTTTCATCACAATTCCAAATTTTGTCATGACCATATGGGGTACTTTCATATGTCGCTATGAGCATTTTATAAAATTCAGCTACTATATCAGGTCTAAGGTTTACCATCCTTTCTTTGTCAAGACCTTCAACTATGCGCAAGGTCAATTCTGGATGGCGCCTCTTGAATCTAGTCCACCATGATTTTCCAGGAAACCCCTCCATGAAAGGGTTGGGTCTATTCTGGCATATTTGAGCAACCTCTTGCTTGAGATTAATAATCTCAAGCCTGTGGCCAATATCTACCATATCTGTGCACTAATTCACAATCAGACCCTCCTCCTCTTTTGTTAAGATTGTTGGTGGACCCTTCTTTGAAGTAGAGGTCAAGCCACCTAACGAATTGCTAAGTGTTGTAGCTGGGATTTTCCACTTCTTCACAACAACTCTCATCGACATCCTATTTGTTTCAACATCCTCCAGCGCCCTGTCCATGTCCTCTGATGACCATTCCCTTTCCTTTGATGCTCTTTCCCGCCGGATCGATGGTGCACCAACCTCTTGGACAACCTCAACAGGTTCTGGATTTGTGTTTACTTCTGCAATTGGTTGTTGCACATTGGGGATTGTTACAATGTCTTTCCTTGTATGAGATGACGTCTTTGCAGTCTTGGTTTTAGTTTTTGACCTCAGTTTACCTTTAGATTATACCTGCAGATGTTAAAAATGATGTTTGGAGTAGTTAAAAAAAATAAAATTGAACACTATTGAAGTCACAGTGATGCATGAACAATTTTCATTTATTTAACATGCATCTTGACATTTTGAAATTCAATGATCTGGTTTTTATGAACAGTTTGTAATGCAATTGTCTCACTTTTGTAATGAAATTGTCTTTATTGTGCATGAACAATATGTTTTTATTGTCTTTATTTTGCTTGGTTTTTATGAACAGTTTTCAATGCAATTGATGACACTTTGTAATGCAATTGTCTTTAATGTGCATGAACAGTTTGTTTTTATTCAATATATGCATGATCTCAGTTTATTAAATTTTATTATTTGAATTGAAATGGCTTGGAGCATATCTTTTTAGTGAGACATGAACAAAAAATGGTTAAACATTGTCAAAAGGAAATACAATGGTACATGCATAGTGAGGTAGAAAACCTCAATTGAAAGAGAAAGGGAGCTTTCTTGAGTGCAGAGCCAAACAATGAAATGTGAAGAGCCGAACATAAATACATAAATTTTTTTTTTGTAGTAACAATCACATAAACAATTACATACATATTTATATACAAATATATATATATATATATATGTGTGTGTGTGTGTGTGTGTGTGTGTGTGTGTGTGTGTGTATGTATATATATATACATATTTTTGTATATGTATGAAAATATGTCTATGTATTATTCTGTTCTTCCATGCATAATATATATATATATATATAGAAATACATATATTGGAAGAGAATAATATAATTGCATGGAAAAATATCTTCGAAATGAAATCAAGTGAATCCATTTTCATATGTGGGAATAACAAACAAATAATAAAGGAAAATTGTAGGGTTAGTTTGTGCATTGTGAAAGAGAGGAATACAAGTGCATGGCGAAAAACCCTGTAATTATGAACTAGTGAAAGCATCAAAATGTTTGGTAGTAACAGGGTGAAGCCACAATAGTGGTTTACAATTTGATAGAGGAAGAAAAATTGAGAAAAAATGACACCATGGCAATTTTTTTGATTCTGGGGGTTCGTAAGAACCTGAAGGTTCACACGAACCAAAAATGGGTTTGGTCGAACTAGGGTTCAAGCGAGCCCATTCAATGCTTTTGTCACCTAAAAAGCAATCAAAATACATGTAACTAGCATGGTTTGGTCAAACTAGGGTTCAACCGAACCCCTAGGGGTTCGTTCGAACCCCCCTAAACCTTGATTCTCCCCCTTAGACACAAACAAAACCTAATTTTTTACGCTTCAAAGGTTGGTTTGAGGATGAAAATGAAGGATTCTTCAGAAACCCAACTAGAATCAGGTAGGCCTCAAAATGAGCTATCCAACGAATATAATTTTAATATGTTTTGGTTTCATTATGTATTTTTTTAGTTTTATTAAACAAAGGTTTTTCATCGAAAATGAAGGTCTCTGTTCTGCACATGTGGAAAAATAGCAGATTATCAATTTTTTTTTTGAAAAATATAAGTGCACCAGATATTGAAGTCCTTGATCTAACAAATTTTTTTTTTGAATTTCAATATATACAAAAAAAGTTACGCGTTATACAGTCGCGCTATGTCTGAATTGCAATTGGTTTGAGTTCAAAACTTTATTAAAGAAAAAATATTCAATACAAAACTATCTAACCAAGTGGAAGCACTAGATATCGGAGTTACAAATCTAAATTCGAAAGAATTAGATTTTTATCCTTCATGGAAAAAAAATTATGCGTTATACGGTGTGCATCACTTTTTTAAAATGTTGTTTTCTAAAAAAAACCAGTTTTTGTGGGAGATGGAAAAAGAAGTGCAATCTAATTCCAAAAATTTTGAAAAAATATTTTTAGAATCTACAAACAAAATGTGAGGAGACTCTTGTTTGCATCATCTTCAAATTCCTCACGGTTTAGCCGCTATAGGTGCTTGAATGTAAATATTTAGTTAAAAATAATAATTTCAGTGTCCAGTTTGGCCAAAAATTGTAAACCACTATTGTGGGATCACCCAACAATGATACAAAAATTGCATTTCACAGACAAAATTATTGTGAAAGGAAGAACAAAATAATATGTTTGCATGGAAGAATATCTTTGAAATGAAATCCAGTCATACCATATATATGTATGGAAATATGTCTGCATTATTTTGTTCTTCTATGCACAATATGCATATGTATGTATGGAAAGAAAAATACATATATAAGAACATAATAATATAATTGCAGGGAAGAATAAATTCAGAATGAAAACAAGTGAGTACATTTTCATATTTGGGAATAACAAACAAATATTAAAGACAAATTGCAGAGTTAAAGTTTGTGCATTGTCAAAGAGAAAAACCTATAATTTTGAACTAGTGAAACCCTTTCCATGTTTGGTAGTAACAGTGAAATGAAAAAAGCGTTTCACACACATAACTATTGTGCATGGAAGAACAAAATAATACATAAACATGCTAGAATATCTTGGAAATGAAAACCGGTCATACCATTTTCATATTTCAGAATAACATGAGAATATTATAAGCAAATTGCAGAGTTAAAGTCTGTGTAGTGAGGAAGATATGAATGCAAGTGCATGGTAGAAACCCTCGATATGATAAACATTAAAACCATATGAATATTTCCTAGTAACAAGCAAATATATTGTATCCATTTCCGTATTTTGGAATAACAAACAAATGTATAAAGTGAATTGCAAATTTAAAGTTTGTGCAATGATGAACACATGAAAACAAGTGCATGGATGAAAACTAGTCAAACCCTTTCCATATTTTGTTGAACAAGTCTAATAGTAATGAAAAACCATTTTAAACCAATCGAACCCATTTCATATTTCGTGTAAGTAAGAAAATATGAAAAGCACAATAAATGTTCTGCAATGAATAACACAAAATATTGAAATGCACAATGCAGGGTAAACGTTGTGCATGAATGAGTGTAGAGGAAAGGAAAAGCAGTGAAAGCATGAACTTGAATTGAAATGACTTGAAATTCATATAAAGTGTAAGTTGAAACCCTAGATATTGAGTTACATGTCAATGTGACAAAAATTGACATCCCATTCAAAATATTTGCATTCACAGGCAGCCTGAATTTGTAGCAGTAGAATACCTGTAGCTTGTCAAGATGCTGCTGCTACTTCCTCTGGATTATCTTCATATTTATGGACCAAATTGTATAACTGATAATGAAAGTGGGACGTGCTAAATGGAAATTGCAAGAGATTGAGTAATGCATTTTTGAATCTGAATTTCTCCTTATATGTTTAATGCTGGTTTGGTGTGGAGTCTTTAATTCTTGTCCTTTTAATTTCAAATTTTAATTCTTCATTAGATGCCTTCAATTGTTGAGTTTGTATATATTAATGGCATGCATTCCTTGTTTTCTTGACAGGAGATTTTGGTGGCTTTAATACCATTGTTTTGGTGGTTGCAGGTGGGAAAAATAGGAGGAGAAACCATTAGTAGAGAGGTTCGATTTTGATAGATGGGACACATATGAATGATTGCTACCTGTCTCAGTGTTGTGTTGGTGGGAAAGTGGGATGGGGGTTCGGTTGGATTGGATTTGGTGATGGGACATTCTTGGGTCATAGGTATACTGTGGAATCCCAAGTGCCACAAAGGTGGCTGTGATGAAATGCAAGTGGTGACATTATAGGGGAGCTTGGGTTATACTAATTTTAAATTTTGGGCTTTTGTTTTGAATCGAGGGGCCCGTAACAAGCAATATGGCTTGTATGTTTGTGGTGTCAGACATGCTTTGAACATTCTCTGAAATGTAAGACTATGAATATCTATTTGTGTATGGGACAAATATTCTTCGATTATAATATAATTTTGACGGTACAGTGATATGTGTACCTTTGTTGACTTTGTGGGTGAAAATTGTTTTACATTTGCATATTAAGGTGGTCTACTGTGGGGACCATGTGGGACTGCTTCCGTCCCCACTATAGGCTCCCGCCCTACTTTGGGCCCCTCTCCCCTATTGTCAGATTTTATTAAAAAATAATGAAATAATAAAAATAAAAGGCAGACTGTACCTATAGTTTGTAGACTACAAGTACTCCACAATACTGCGGAGGCCTATTGGGGGTGCCATGTGGTGTGGACTTGCATCCCACCACCTACCACCTACACCAACTGACAGTCGACTGGTAGAAACTCGACAACAGTATCGTATATTCCGTGCCCTTTTAAAGATTCTGACGTCGTGTTCAAGGATTTCGTCCACGATATATTTGGTGAAAATTATTGTACTATAGAAGCATATATCAACCCCCAAAAGGAATATTCTGAAAAATTTAATCAGGACCTATGACGGTCATCAAGGTTTTAGTTTTAAGCTGAGGAAGCAGGCAAATATTCCATTGTTGTTGACGTCAATAGGGCCTTTTAAAATTTTTCCCCCTCTCCATTTGTATTTTAATTTTGGAGGGTGATTTTTAAACTCATATAACTCGGGCTCAAGACCTTTTTGTGAGATTTTTTTTTATTTGGGGAAAAATCTCGTGCTCTTTACAGTGGTGTAGATGATTTTTGATTTTGGTGTCTGGGTTTTTTCAGAAATTATAGATTCTCACAGGTGCTACTGAGCTGTTCTTGATTTGGGAACTTTCAAGGCTCTGTTCCCGCTCCTGTACAATAACATTTTTGGGTGACAAGTTTTTTGAAGGTGTATAATTTTTTGTGGACTTTTTAGTGGTGCAATCAAATTGATCTCATTTTGTAAAACAATTCTACTTTGATTATGTGACCAAATTTGACATTTGCATGTACCAAGATCAAGACCACTTCACTATTTTTGGTAAGCGACATCTGTACTCACACTAATCATAAAAGTGCCAAGCTTGTATATTGCTAAGGAGTTGTTTGATTGAGTGAATTTGGGGGAATCTTCTTGTGGTTGTGGTTGCATTCCTCTTGATTTGTATTCTTTCCTTCTTGTTTCATTATGGAGCAATCTTCAATTCCACTTCTAACACCTTACTACTATCCTAAGTGAAAAGATGATATGAACAAATTGCTAAGAGATAAGAGATTGTATAGGATAGTTCACAGGATTGATGGTGAACCAAACAATGATGAAGCTAAAAAGACTAAGTGGTTGAATAGTTGTGAAGAATCCATTGGATATTTGTACTTGTATATCTCTCTTGAGTTGTTTCACATTGAATAATTGAATAGACCCATGGCTATGTGGAGTAAATTGTCAAAGTTGTTTGGGAAAAAAGATGAAATTCAAGGAAATTTGTTTGAAAATGAATTAATGTCTAAATCCATGTAATTGTGACAACAGAAAAGACTTCATCACCAAATTAAATTCACTTAGAACATAGCTAAAGGATTTTAAAATTATCAAATACACAATTGGTGTTAAGTGTTCTTTCGAAGCTAGGACCTGAATATTCAGTGTTTGTGTCTAATTTTGATGCTACAAAGAATTCCTTTGGGAGCAAGTTTAAAATTCCTCCCTTTGAGAAATTTTCTATGCAACTCAAAGGGAGAAAGATAAAATTATTCAAATGGGTGCTTTGAAGTCTTCAAAATCCCACACCTTGATTGTAAAGGATGAGAAGTCTTCAAGTGGAAAAGAAAAGAAAAAGAAAAGGCCTAATAAGAAAACACAATCCACATCTAATTCCATAAAAGAACATAAAAAATCCTCCAAGGGGGGATCATCTGAGAAGGAGAATCCTACTTGTGAATATTACAAGAAGGATGGACATGAAGATCACTATTGTTATGAGAAGGATCTTGATGAATTGAAATATCTTCTTGTGAAGAACAAAATTAGTTTACCTTTTAGAATGTCTACTTTAGCTTCTTCTTCCAAACATATAGACTTTGATAAGGAAAAGAGTCATACAATTGGGACAAGTGAGAACAAAGGTAAAACTCTTTGTGCTTCTATAGGTCATGGATCAAGAAGATGGCTTCTAGATTTAGGAGCTTCTCATTATAAGGCATCTTCATAGTGTATGTTCTCTTTTTTTTAGCCTTGCATCATGCCACCTATTTTTATGGGTAATCATACTTATGTGAATGCAATTGGGAGGGGATCTATTGATATTGGGATCTCCTTTCTATCTATCAAATCACTCATGGTGGAGTAGGGAGGACTATGGAATTCACTCCCGATCTAGTTCTCGTTAGAGACTTGGAGAGCAAGTAGGTCATTGCTACTAGGATGGTTGATCATGCATCTCAACTATACACCTTTTTAGACTTATTTCCTAATGATTAATTTGATCCTTTGGATGATGATCACACTTCTAGTGTGGACTATGATTTTGAGGAGAATTTTGGTTACTTGAAATTGGATGTTCTCACAAGTGATCTAGTTCTTGAGCCATTCATTCCATCTCCTCCATCTACTATTGGAGTTGGTGATGCTTGTGTTGCTACAGATTTGACTTCTTGTGATTTAGCACAACATGATATTCATTGTCTTCTAGATATGGTGACTTGGGATGACTTCTTGATAGGTATTTCAAACTTGTTAGTGGAGTCTCATATATTGCAAATTTGGGGAAACTATTAATTGCATTCATCTTCTCTTTGATGGAGACGATCCTTCTTCAGTTGTTGTGAGGGAACAATTTGACCCTCTCGTTCATTCTCTACATGATCATTCTTCCCAATTTGATGTGAGTGTGAATACTTTTGGGACAAAATTTAGAGGAGGCTTATTTTTCTTTAGGTTATGTTCTACATCCATCTCTACTAGATTATGGATTGTCTTTTTTAGTTGTGTGGCTTAGAATACCTGTTTGGAGTGTGTCAACTTTTGACATTGACATGGAGACACTTGAGCATTCTTCAGAGACATCATACATCATGTTTCTTCCCTCATATTCCTTTCAGGAATGGGAAGAAATCTTGCATACATTCTTGGTTTTGTTTCTTTTGAAGTGGAGGAATGTTGTTTGATGGTCTTGGATCATGTTTAACATTCATTATCGGGCATATACCATCTTTGTAGGAGATACTACATTGAGGGGGGACTGCATAGTCTTTCTTCTTCTCTCTTATGGGGGGTATTTTTCCTCGCATAGGGTTTTGTCCTTCTCATTTCAGTGAGAGGATTTTTTTCATCTCTCTTTTTGGGAGGAGTTTTTTCCCACACAATTTTCTCCTTTTCTTTGCATGTGAGAGTTTATATTTGTACATGGGTACCTAACATGACCTCGTAGACGAGACCCATTTTCATTTTTGCATCATTTGTATTTGTTTCCTTTTACCTAAGTTGCACTTAAAGGGGGAGGGGTGTTGGTGTGAATAATGTTTCCTACCTAACTAGTTCTTCTAGTAGGTCCTATTCACATGTTAAGTTTACTTAGATCCTAGGAATCTTTCTAGAAGTATTAGGTGTCATATGATCTTATCATGTCATTTAATATTTGATGAGTTAGTTGTCTCATGACATAGGATTAAGACACTTTTCATGATCTTGTCTAATCCTATGTCTCACTTGGCTATATAACCAAGGGTCTCTTATACATTGTTTATGAATTATTTTTACATTCTTGATAGGAATACTATTTATTCTTGTCATATTGATCTTCTCTTTTTGTGCTTTCCATTTGGCCTCTAGATCTTGGCTGGCTATCTCCATAGCCAACCCTTATAACAACTACAATTGGAAAAAAAAAAAATTCCCCCAAAATCTAATGTTTGTTTCACACTTTTTTGATTCTCCAAATCATCTAAAGAGGTAAGAGTCTTGAGCATACTCATATGCTTTTAAAAAAAATATCTACAATCCTAGATTTTATAAAAGCTAACCCACAACTCACAATTATGATTTGGTATCATGTAAGATTTAGTTATGAAGCCACCAAATAATGTAAATAAGTGAAATGAAAGTATCAATAAAAAATAGAAATAATAAAATAGATTGTATTATACTCAACAATAATGTAAAGCATACAAGCATGAGTGATTACAATGAAAACAATATTAGAGAATATATCAGATTCAAAAGATTACAAACACAACCAATGGATAAAATGATTTTTTTTGTAAGTAAACTCAATCAAGTGTTAAAAGGAACCAAGTGAGAAGTGACTAGAAAATATAACCTATTCATGCTAACAAAATATAAAAATATTGTTTAGTGGGTATTCCTTTAAGGAAAATAATATTATAGTTCATTGTTTAAACTCAAAAATAACATCCAATATATTGAAAGGAGGTGCTTCTAAATTTAATTGTGTATTTATTTTTACATCAATTCTTTGCATCACACTCCCTGATCCTTCATTAGGAAGAGGAAGAATTGATGAAGGATAATAGAATGTGAACCAAACATTGATGCAAAAATAAATATGTACTTAAATCTAGAAGCACTTTATTTCAATATCATGGATTGTGGAAATGTCACATCTCTTATCAAATATATTATTGGTAAGATGAAATTTGATAATTTTCATCTCTTGTGCCTCTTCTTGGATGAGGTTATTGATAGAATTTGCATACATCAACGAATGCCAATTCACTGTTGTGGATGTGGAAAGAGTTGGTTTAGCGGTGGGGTATTAACTAGATACCAATTTTCTTGGGAAATGAGAAGTGAATGATGGGTGGAAGAAGATCTCTTAGAATAGACTAAGGAGATCTAGGAGTGTGAATGAATATGACACTAGAAGTATTTTGTGGAAATAAGTGTTGAGTGTTTTACAAAGGAGTGTTAACTTGTTAGTTTTAAGGGTGAAAGCACAATAGTGAGTCCCACCTTTCAATCTTTTAGGGTCACAAAAATAAACACTTTTCAACCTTCAACATATTTTTTCAATTATACCAAACAAATGATCAAAAATTTAAATATAATATAAACTAGCCATTTGTGCAATTTTCTTTATAGATTCAAGCTATATTTTTTTTGAAAATAAAAATAGTTTCTATCATTTTTGGTTATTTTCCATCATTTTTTAACATTTTTCCTTTATTTGATGGTGATTAATGATATTTTACTATAACAAACAACTTTTATTAAAAAATAAATGAAATTAGATCATTAAATTCAATACCTAATGTGTGGATGTTTTTGGTAATTTATTAGATATTCTTATTATTATTTTTAATTAATACTAAAAAAATTTTAGACCTACATTTTATTGTAATATGTTTATCTTTACTTATTGTTTTTTTGTTTGTTGAAACAAGAAAATCAATGTAGAGTGCAAACCATTTTTTTCAATGTTTTTTTTTTTAACCTACTGTGCTATTTTTCTAGTGTTTTGAATAGAGGCATTTTTTTCTTGTATTGGACCTACTTGATTATAAATTCAATAAATAACATAATATTAAAAAATTCTATTATTATATTTTCAGATTTAGTTAATTTTGAGGGCTATGTACATGTTAATTCTTGTCTCTAGATGATTTTGTTTGACCCTAACATGCACAATAGGAAGTTGATTATTTTGATAAATAAAATTATAACATATTGATAGGAGAAGTAAAGGATCCTATAGAGATGCCACAAATGCGGGTTCAATTAAATCTCTTTAAATCAAAGGAGGTTCAAATAAGCTTTCTTTGATTGAAGTGTTAGAAATATGAAATAGATTGAATAACCCAAGAAACTTTTTTAAGAGAAAATCAAAGTTACATAAACTAGAAAAACATAAATGATGCAAACCAAAACTCCAAGAGATTATGCAATGTCGATATGACAAAATTTCATTAACATCTTCCAAGATGAAAAATACAAGCTAGGTAGTGAGTTTGTATAGAACTTAGGAGAGGATGGAGGTGGAAAATCAACCAATCAGAATTGACTACCAAAACCATCAACATCAATTAAAGTGGTGAAAAAGTAAATACTCCACCCTTAAAAGGTGGAGGACAACTCATCACTTTATCTCCTAGTTATTAAATGATTAACTCACTTTATTATCTTAAGCAAGCTTAATAAATGTGTAGGAAAAATATATAACTAAGGGAAAATTAAATATCCAACTAAGAAAACAAAAGCCTACACTAACACCCCCCTTAAGCACAACTTAGGAGGATGCAAAAAATGATGGGTCCCAACAAATGAGGCCATGTTAGGTACCCATGTACATATCAAATTCCCCCCAAAGAAGAAGAAGCCCCCCATAAATAGAGAGAGAACACCCCCCAAAATAGAGAGAGAATAAAAGAGGACTAAGTAGCCTCCCCTGAAGATATCCAATGGTATATGTGTTAGGGTTTAGGAAGATTGGAGAAATAAACATTAACAATTATATGCAGATTAAATAACCTAGAAATAACAATGAAGAATAACACAAAAGAGATCAATACAAAAATTTAACGTGGTTCACCCAATATGGGATACATCCATAGAAACTCAGCCATCCAATGATTTTATTATCCAGTGCAAAACATATTATAATCTCATGAATTACAACTACCACAACATACATCCCAACCACTTATAACAAGCTTTTTGGAACCTTCTAGAATTAGGGTTTTATAAGGTCATTTTTTATTTGACGTGTCAGCGGGAAAACATTGATGAGTTAACGGGAAAAAAATTCAAACCTTGGTGAGGATACGTTACGAGTGTACATTACTTGCATGATCAATCACCACATATCAACAAGATGCTTGAAATTGGTTGGAGAATATGGTCCATGATCATTGAACGACGTTCCTCCCCTTAGGAAGAAACAAAACCAATGGTGTGTGCAATCTATCTCACAAAGCCTGAAAGGAATATGTAGGAAGCAAGTGAAAAATGTATGAAGTCTCTTAAATTGGCTCAAGTGTCCCTGTGTTGATGTTAAAAGTAGTTGCAATCAAATCAGGCATTCTAGGCCACATTACTGAAGATGACAAATTAGAATCTCCTATAGACTGATGTAGAGCACAATCCAAAGATAATGATGGTTTGAAAATAGTTGTACAATGTATACCATCAAAGAGGAGAGATAACCCTTCAAATGTGTCCTCCAAATTTGAAATATGCATCTCCATAAACAAGTCTGAAACACTTGTCAAGATATCATCCCACAAAGTTGAATCAAGAAGATTATGAATGTCCTACTGCAAGGAATCACTAGAAGCTTTCAAAGAAGAAACACTGAACTCTAAAGTGGCAACAAATGAAAGGAAAAAAGAGTGTTCCTCAAAGAGAAGATGTATGTCCTCAATAGTGTCATCTAGATCTAAAATGAGGGACTCTACAAAAAAGCTAGAGATGTTTGGTAGAATTTGGTCCCAATAAACTGAATCTAGAAGACATAATGATACTGCTGCAATGAATCATTGGAGGCCCTCAAAGAAGCATCTCTGGAATTTGAATTTGCAATAGGTGAATGAGATGTGATCTCAACATGAGGATGTGAAGAAAGAAGTCTCTATCATCTGTACGTTTAAGACCTGCATAATATCCAATCTCCTCTAATGTAGCATCATCATATTAGGGTATATTATCTACATCATTAACTAGAATGAGGCAATCTGAAGCAGGATCATCTAGGAATGGAGAAACATGAATGTCTCCAAACATCTCCCAAATCTTGGTCCAAAGTGTGCAGGGACATTCAATGTCCACTATAGCCCACATAGTGTTATTATCAACATGAGTACCAATCAATCCTAGTACATGATCAATTTTATTACCCCATATTGATTTCCATCTAGGTGTGTTTGGTTCAAGCATGATCCCATAAAGGTAAGGAATTTTTTTTAACCATCTGAAATGGGTTAGAATTCCTTTTTTCCAAGACTCATAATTTGCCTTATCTAGGATTATCACAGAAGGATGAATAGAAAAACCCATGATAAAATCCTCAAATGATTACAAAAGAACACCAATACACCCCCACCCTTTCCAATAGTATCAAAAAATCACCCCCAAATATTATAAGGTTGGCACTTTATAGTTCAGTGTGATTACAAAGCCTTTTCCAAGATACAAAGCTCAATGGGATTAATATAGCCAAAATTACAAATTTTGATAGAGAATGAATCTGAGATAGAACCTAGAAAAATTATCCTTATAGCTATGTATTTCTCTTCACCACCTTTTCAATGCCTATTCGTTTCTGAAAATCAGAGCACCGGGGAAAAAGTTATGGCCTCTTGAAGAAATTAGCAACAAACAGCTTCAACCCAAAATATCTAGTACAAGATGGCATAAATTCTTTTCACTACCTCTATGGATGGAAATTTATCATCTTCAACTTTCTAAGATATCTCATTTTCCAAAAATCGACATCGTGGCAAAAAGTTATGAATTTTTTTAAAAATGGTTGAATTTAGCTTGTAATGACGATCCCTCGTAAAATAAATTTTTTCCAAAAATAAAATTCATCTAAAATATAATTTTTTTATATGGGAATAGGGGTTTTTGGGCCTTTTGAGTGTAATGGAAAGGTTCATTTGGGCCAAAAATGCTCCAATCAAAAGACATTCACTAGATCTGAGCTTCAAACCCTTGTTTGCAACTATATCAAATGATCTCCAATTTAGATGAAAAAAAAACCAATCTTGAATTTCTCGAGCCTCCTAGACGCATTGGAACGGTCGAAATGCCATCAGTATAACCAAAAATAGTGAAATCACCCAAATCTCACAAAACACATGCAATATAAAGAGGTAATTAAATCTTTGCAGACGCTTTTTGATTCTCGAGATTGTTCAAAACACAAGAGAAGAACATGTGAATTTACAATATTTTTACATGAAAACCCTCAATTAGGAATCTAAGAACTTAGATTTCTAAAAAATAAAAGCTCTGATACCATGTTAGAAATATGAAATAAATTGAATAACCCATGATAATTTTA
This sequence comes from Sequoia sempervirens, assembly GCA_007258455.2. Classification (NCBI taxonomy): domain Eukaryota; kingdom Viridiplantae; phylum Streptophyta; class Pinopsida; order Cupressales; family Cupressaceae; genus Sequoia; species Sequoia sempervirens. Next base: position 270,790,263 of record VDFB02000003.1, on the reverse strand, counting down.
AAGAGAAAATCAAAGTTACATAAACTGAAAAAATATAAATGATGCAAACCAGAACTTCGAGAGATTATGCAATGGTGATATGAAAAAATTGCATTAAGAGCTTCCAAGATGAAAAATACAAGCTAGGTAGTGATTTTATATAGAACTTAGGAGAGGATGGAGGTGGCAAATCAACCAATGAGAATTGACCACCAAAACCACCAACATCAAATAAAGTGATAAAAAAGTAAATAATCTACTCTTAAAAGGTGGAGGATAACTCATCACTTTATCTCCTAGTTATTAAATGATTAACCCACTTTATTATCTTAAGCAAGCTTAGTAAATGTGTAGGAAAAACCTATAACTAAGAGAAAATTAAATATCCCACTAGGAAAATAAAAACCTACACTAACATGAAGTCTCTTACTACTTCTATTGAGGAGCTAATAAATTATTTTTTCACTCATAGCTACTCAAAATTTGAATATTATTGTAACCTAATAATGTCAAAAATTTAAAAATTTCATGCTTAAGCTTGTTCAATCAAACGAGCTTGGGCACACATTCTAAAACTTGCAGTGTTATGAGAAATAACAATGTCAATGATTCACTTTAATTGTTAGTGTTATCAAGTTGGATAGGATCATAAATTTAAGAATATGCACTCAGGTTGGTTCAATTGAGGCATCTTTGATTGAATATATAATCTAAGAAAAGGTGGCTCAAAGTGAGGATTCCTAAATCATTAAGAAAATAAATAGTCAAATTTCATGTTTGTGGCCAACAAACTGGTTTTAGGTGAAATTATTTCTATTGAAATAGTTTTGACCAAAATTAGTTTATCCAAAACATGTTATAGATTTTTTTATTTTAATTATAAAATATGGAGGATATTTAGCCAACGAGTTTTAGTGAGTAGGAGCTTTGCTCCAAATATTTGATCTAATCCTTTAGAATTTTCCCCAAATTTATTTTCTAATTGATATATGCCCATTAATTGTGTTAAAAATTTATTGTGGTTGTAATGGTGTGGACATATGAAATGAAGATTGCTCTCTATTAATCCCAAGTGCTTAAACTAACTTAAATAGTATTATCTTGAATTATGTGTAGATCCATTCCAAACATTGATCTAAAGTATATACTAGTTTGCTAATTTTAGTGTTCATTCTCATTTATTGATGTACAACACAAAATTCATGCCCGAGGTTCATCCCAAATTTTTCAAAGCGATGAATTTTATGCCTACACTTTTGAACTTGATCAAGATGTTAGTGCCAACAATTTGGTATATCTATGGTGTGTGTTTGAAAAAATTAAGTTGACATACCAACTCAAATTTATATTATTACACTAACATTCATATTTAATTTGATTTTAGAGTACTAGTAAATATGTAATTATCCTAATTGTCCAACTACACCTTAAAATAATTGAAATTGTATTAAATGATATTAGAATTAGAAGTCTAAAAAAGCCATCTCTAGATAGAAACTAGACACTAGAATACTTAGGAAAGTGAAACATTATGAATTATAGAACTTTAAACCAAGAAATCACCATAATTGAGGCTACATCTTAATGGAAAAAATATGATAACTAATTTGAATGGTGGTTTCAACATATTTTAATTAGAAATGTTGTGAGGTTCAATTACCTTATAGAGACTAGCTATGCATACACATAAGGCTACACACTTGATGCTTAATCTTTCATTTTATAGGTATGTTCTTATCTTCATATTCTTTTCTATTTAATATTTATTGAACACACTTCATGATCCACTTATCTATCTAAAGTTCCAATAGAAAGTAGCAAGATACTTCATTCTAACAAGGTGGCGTAAGATTTTCTACTCTCAAATCCACCATATTAATATTTATCTAAGTTTAACTATAGTTAATGTTGATATAGCTTTTTTCTCTAAATGTAGCTTGGATCTTAAAAAAAGAATGCTGATGGATTCAAAATGTAGCTTTGTATAATGTACACCATTTGCATCTTTGTATCTCTGACGTTCTTATAAAAGAAATGCTACCATTGAATATATTCTCATGCAAAATTTGCCTCATCTCACTTTTGAACTTCATAATTTCATGCCCACCAATTTCTAATTTCATTTGATTGGGTTTGACTACCTCATTACTTGCATTCTAGATGTGTCCAAATGACAAATAATTTATAAGCCTACCTCATTTCACAATGCTGACTTTTAATAGAATTAGGAAAAAATAAGTGTGTCAAGGATTACACAATGCTGTAATCTATGGGTGGTCTAATATTGTATGGCTAACAATAAGTTGGTCAAAATATACAAGTTAGTAAACTACCACCTTGCTATTTTTATAAAAGGTGTATTTGAACAACTATTTTGACATAAATTTTACCTATTAAGTGCTCATATTTTTGAATTGTATAGTCAAAAAATATCATGTGTCATTATATTTTATTATGTAGCTATATATTGAGATCCACTTAGGTCTTTATGTAAACTACTTGTATATAATTGATTATTTTTGTGAAAGGTGAGAGAGAATATCCAATAGGGATAAGTATCATAGTCTAAGATATATTTGGAATCAAGATCGTAGATGCTCACTTAGTGAGAGGTCTCAAGCCTTTCTTCTACACTTTAGGGGTATTCCAACCCTCTTTCTTTAAAATTCTGAGAGAGAAGTAATTAATGGTCTTTTTGGAATTGCATAACATACTTAGATGATTTATTTTGATCAAGTTGGACATTTCCCATTTTACTACCCCACCCATTCTTGAAGATTTCCTAAAATATTTCCCTACTATTTTTTTATATTATGAGGAATATTCTCAACCAACATCTTAGGAAGAATAACCATAAGAGTTATTACATAGTTAAGAGGCAAACCTTAGTGAGAGGTTTTAGTATTTTCCCTCAATCAACAAGTTGGTGGGTTTCCATAGTGGTCCTCTACCTTCTCTATCTAAGATATAACATCCAACTCAATAAAGAGTTCCCATCCTTTAATTGAGACATATTCCCTTCTTCTATCAATTATAGGGTTTGATTTGTCAACTCATAATAAAATAAGTATTCTTCCTCACCTTGTGTCTTATGTAGTTCCACATTAAACATTTTTTAAACACACTTAGAAGCTCTTTCAAGGGTCAAGGAGTCATAGGCTATATAGTTTTTAGCATCAATTTATAATATAGTTAGTACACAAGTGGAATATGTTTTGTGAATTACTACATCGGCTATAAATAAGTCACTCATACAATACATCCGATTCGTAGGTCAAGGAATCACATACATGCATTTTTATAGTTGAGATTTGTAATAATAGAGATATGACTTAAAGCTAGATTATGCTTTACAAAAAGTCAAAATTTAGTTGGAATTGACATTCAATAGAGTAGAGGAAGCTAGACCAATTATTCTTTCATTGGAAAGTAAATATACACAATAAGGATAGGAGTGTGACAACCTATTGCAGGGAATGAAGGTTGAGTTATTAATAAATTATAATTCATCTACAAATTGTTGGGAATAGGATGCCATTTAATTGCAATCCTAAACATATTTCATGTATCTCCTAAGTCCTTGGAAGGTGTTCCCCAACACAAGGATTAGAAAGAGATTAAATTTGAATGAAATGAACATGTAAATTGACATTTGTAATTATTCCTAAATGATAGGAACATGTGGGGATGCCCAAAAGAGCTCCTACAAAATAGGAGCACATGGGGCCCCCACATGGAAGGTGGAACCCACCTTGCTTAAGTTAACTGTTTGGAGGATTGATAACACTTCAACAATGCATGTTTAGATCCTACAAGTTAGGGATTGATATTTACATGAGTGAAGTTCATTTCATTTCAGTTCAGTTTAGTATTAGTTCAGTTCAATTCAGTTCAGTTATGGTTTAGTTATCTTCAGTTGCATGTAGTTAGTTTGAGTTAAATGCTAGTTGACTTCAATTGACTTGAGTTGCATGACTAATGACTTCAATTGCATGACAAATAACAAGATACATTTAGTTAAGTGAGGATGATCAATCATGCATAATGTTTGTATGAATTGTTGGAGAGATATGTTTTAGTTAACTAAGATTGACTTGGACCCACCTTGGGCACCCAAGTTGGCATCTTTGAGTTAACACCTTTTGCATGAGAAGACATTTACAAGGCTCGGTTAAGTGGGCCCATTCTTGGGTGCCAACTTTGAGGTGATGCTTGCAAGATATTTTCTTGACCAACGATCAATTAAGTGTTAAGTTTGGGGTGCCTAAATTGAGGAGACTTTGGTTTTGACTTCATGTTACAAGTGTGGAACTCTACTTGCACAATCTAGTTGTAGATTTTTGAGAGGAGCTTTATGCTCTTGTATTTGATAACTCTTATGAGTTTACATGCTCATTAATTGTCTATTTATTGCAGCAAGTGCATCAGAGTTGATTGTAGGTTGGTAGGTTGAGCTTGTGCATATGCGAGGGTTTGAAGCATGGCATGGGATGCGTGGATTCATGCTTGGTCACATGGAATGCATGGATAGCTTGTGCTGTAGAAAGTGTATGAGAGTTTTGTGTAGGTTGTCAAGAAGGATTTTTGAAGGCAAGGAAGCATATCAATCAAGGATTGATACAGTATTATTGTAATCTTGTTCTAAGGCTAAAGAATACAAGCACTATTGATTCTGGTGAAGTGTTTCCCTGAAAGGGTTTCTCCACATATGCTATGTCACTTCTATCTTCTTGTCTCATTCTTCTACAATATTTTGTCTCTTTCTACAATTGGTAAAATTGATCTAAATGGATAATCATACACAAAGAATTGTGACAAAGAACACTTAATTAAATCTACAGTCTCATAGGTTTACAAGTTTTAAGCTACAATTTCACCTTCATTTTCAACACAAATGTAGTGGATGCTAGTTGCTAGTGGGACTATAAAGGAAGTATGGATGATAGAAAAAACTTTAGGGCAATCAAGAATATTTCTTAGGCCAATAGTTTTAAAAAAGGTAGGACCATTCTATTGCCCATAAAAATTCAATAAGTGGACATTATTATGTTATTGGGTTAGATAAGATTATAAATTTAAGCCTCAAATAATAACAATATATACATAACTACATAGTTTTCACAATTCATAAATAAATGAAGAAATAACTAAAATAGAAAATGGTTAGAGATACTAAAATGCAAAATTCCTTTCTAAGGCATAAATTTGAGCCAAGCTAACTAAAATTGAAAGTGACATTTAGGGCATGAAAAAGCAATTCACAAGATTCTTCACTAGGAAGTTTGAGATACAAAAAATCGTTCATTCACTATTGTAGAGCTGCATTAATGACATAATATTTCTCGGTGTAAACTAAAAAAGAGTTTGGGTCTATTCTCACAAATTCATATGATATCCTTAAAGAGTGAAGAGGTAAAATTTTCACAGTTTTCACAAGGAGCTCACAATTAGAGTTTGATGTAAAAACTATTGAGGGTTTGTAGGTTTTTTATTCATCAAGGACTTATAAAGGGTTTGGTATTTCTAAAAACTCATTCTAAAGTCAGAGAACCAAAGCCTTCATTATGAGAAAGGATTTGCACATTTTTGGAAATTTTATATGTCTAGGGTGTACAGGGTTTTTCATATAAGATTTTTAAATTATTGTGAAAAAAGCTATTTTTATTTCATTAAGAGGAAACATAATAAAGGTATGTAGAGAACATAGACTAAATATTTCCATCAATGTTATTGATGAAATACTTTTATTTTTTTTCTTGGCTATTTTATGATTATGGAATGAGTAACTTTCTTTTGTCTTCAAAATTTTGGAGACAAAGTTTACCATTGACAAGGAGGTTAAGCATACCATATATATTAGATTATTGTGTAGATGAGAAAAGTGCATACATTATTATTCTATTCTTTTGTTTTATAGTTACTCTTGATTTTATCAAATACATTACTGTGATGTTGCTACTTTAGTCTTAAATTTATTATCTACAATTGTTATCCATCACCTTAGAAAGAAGACCAATATTTCCCTTTAGGATTTTCCCTTCCTAGATTATGGGAACATATTTGTCTTTGTTTGTTAGTTCAAATGTATCAAATATTAATTTTTTTAAGGGGTAAACACTTTTGACTTGGAGCTATGAACCGGTGAGTTCACTAATGAGGGACCTCATCCCCAATTTAAACATTCAACAATAAATCTCTAGTGGGTTTTGAACCTTGATGGCAAGAACAACACCAGAACATCTTAAAACCATCATATCATACCACTATTGACCAAATCACTTCATTCTACAAAATTGTTATTATATTTTGTAACTTTAAATATATAATAATGATAATGCTCTCCAAACATATTAAAATTTTAATATATTCTATATTTGACATAAGAATAATGAAAATTATGCCCAAAATTCTTTCCCATAATTGACCCAAATCTTTGACACTATATCTTTAAAAATTCATGATCCATGCACCATCCTATATAAAATCTATTGCATAATCTCCCTTCCATGCTCAACACTTAAAAAAAATAAAAGAAATAAAGCGAGCCTTCATCCTAAAAGTTAATATTAGACATATTCAAAATATCTTCCTAGATTATGGAGAGTTAAATATTAATCAACTAGGCAACATGAATAGGCCCACTAAGCAAAATGAAATAATTAATTTTAGCTATTCATCGTGCATAAAATATACTAAATGGGAAGGGAGTCACTCTCCATTGTTCAATGACAAATCATTTAAATATAAATTTTTATTTCTTTAATAAACTACACCTTCTCTTTCATTTTTAAACACACGTTGTTTGTTCACTTTTAATAAATCAAACCCTTTAAATATTTGATCTCTGCCTTTGTTTTGTATATGGGATCACCACTTATATTTAAAAAATAATATTAAATCATTAACTATTTTTCCCTAAATAGTTATCATTTGATTACTTTGGAATTTCAAAGTAATCATTTGTATATCTTGTTTTCATTTTCCTCAATAATGATATTGGATTGCACAAACAATAATCAATAGTTGACCATGATCAAGAAGAAGTGGATAATTAAGTCGTTATTAACAATGATATAATCACCTTTGATTTTTTTTTTTAATGTTTTAGTTGAGGATGAAGTTCCAATGAAGAACATTCCACATCTCATTCTCCTAAATTTCCATGGGCTTGTAAGTGAAGATCCAAACATGTTTTTGTTCAAGTTTGATGTTTCTATTATAATTATGACTACTAAAGTGAGGAAAATTGAAGGTGTTTTTTGTCACTGATAAATATGTAACTTCTAACTTTGTGGAGGTTTGGGGGTTTGGAAGAAAATTATTAATTAATGGGTAGATATGAAAGAATGGTTTAAGAAGGTAACGAAAATAATGCAAGGTGCAATAGATACAAGATGAGATATTCTATTTTCCATATTAGAAAGATGCCTTGAAGATTATATGGAACAATTCTTATTTAGCCTGTAACATTTTGACCAAAATTAAATTTGAAGATAAATTTTATCATCAAAAAGTACCTTATTTTAGATATTGAATATTCACACCATAAATTATAAGATTGTAACATGTGTCAATGTATATGTTATAGATAACATAAATATCTAATTCTTGAGCATAGTTGTCTTTGTTGTTATAGTAAGTGCATGCCACATGGATGTCATAGTAGTTTGCATGATAAAGAGAATGCATGAATATTGTAGAATAAGTCAAATGCTGGGGACACATTCCTATATAAACCTCAATGATTTAATGAATTAAATATCAATCAATGAATGGTTACATTGAAGCTTTGTTGGAGTTATATCTCAATGTGATATGCACTTTTTTATTTCATTAAATGCTTGATACTAACAACACATAGGTTGATTAGAAGGTTTGAAGACTCAAGCATGATTTAAGTGAGCATGTGGAGCTTATATGCTAATGTGCAAGGGTCTTAGGTGTTAAGCCATTGTCTAATGCACAATTCAGGGAAACGACTAACATTTTGGCTCCATTTCTAGGGAATTCTAATGATTTTTGAGTTGTGATCTAGAAACTCCTTGTTAGGTGATCTAAGATGAGATCTATAGATGGATTCCAAGGAAACTAGAGGAATTTGTGAGTTAGGAAACATATGTAGGCATGCAGATTAAACAATGGCAAGAGAAGATGTGAAACATAGAAAAATAGCGTAGGGTTCAAAACACATAGGGTTTTATACTAAATTTGGAATGTTTCACCAAACTTACTTTAAATAGAAAGGAAAAAATGGGGTGTAATGAACCTACCTATTTTCTATTTCATTCAGGAAATGAGATCCTCCAAGATAGAATTAACTTTTATCCCTTAGGTGAGTCAATTCTATGGAAGATCTAGCAATTTCCTTTATGTGTGTGGATGGGGTGAATATGACTGAAATGCACTCTTGGGAGACAAATGAAGAATACCTAATGATCCCAATTATGAAATGTAACACTTGGATCTTCAATTTAAAGCATAACACTAAGAGAATCCACAACTTCCCTTTAGATTTGTGAAGTCTAAATTATTATAAGCATGTCATAAAAAATGTTGCAAGGTGTCCTAACAAAAACAATAACAAAAATGACTGAATAGGGGTTTTGGGAGAAAGATTAAAAATTCCAAATGCATTCATTCATGACATGTAAAGGTTGAATATGGTAGATGAAACACAGGAGTATCAAAAATAGTAAACCTCTTATAGATCTGAGAAGGTGAAAATGTTGTACACCTGTTGTAAAATATTGTTTCTGGAAGCTATCTTGGGACTCATTTTCCCATGGGAGAATGGGTCTTTGTAGGGATTTCCAAAATTGATTTCTAGGTCCTCTGCTCATGTGTCTGTACTTCCAGATTCTTCAAGTTTCACATTCGGATAGTTAGAAATAAATTCAGGATTTAAGTTTCCGTATCTTGACAACAAAGGTGACAACAAATGCAACTTTGCAATTTTGTACTTTAGAGATCTCCAATCTTCAATTTTCCTTCAACCTAAAATTTGCAACACAAATACAAGAGGGAAAAACTACTTGTTTTTGGTGAATGGGGGTTTGCCTTGGTCAAACCCCGTTTTGGTAATTAAACCTTGAATTGAAATAATGAAAATATGGAAGGAATGATGAATGAACAATACAATGTTGCAATTCAACAAACCATTGAATAAACCTTAGAAAGACTGAAATATTGATGTTGATCTTGCATGAAATGGATTCAATGGATGTGGATCTTGATGCTTGAATCTTGCTTTGAATCATTGACTTGAATGCTTCAATTAGATCTTGAAACCTACATCACAATGTTAGCTCCAAGAACATGCATGATTGCAAAAGACTTTGACATGATGCTTGAGATCTTGATTTCTGCAACAAATGATGAAGAAATTTGGTCTTGAATTCTCTTGACAATAGTATTTTCTCTTGTGAAAGTTTCCCTCTTGCTAGATGTTTTGAATTGATAAAATAACCTTGTATTTATAGACATTTATCCTTAATTTCCTAAAATTCAAACATTACAAGCCGACATTTAAAATTTGAATTTAGGATGATAAAAATACTGCCAAAAACATGTTTTAAAATGGGTTCAAAGGCTTAGGGAAGACCCATTTTCCCATGGGAAAATGGGTCCCAGGCCCCTATTCTTGGAACAAATTGCTCAAGGTGTTTAATTATGTATTGGCATTAATTGTTGTCGGGTTTCCCCTTCAAAAAATGTAATTTATTAGGCTTGTAGATGTAAAATAGGTCTTATTAAGGCATAATTAAGTCCAATTTAATTAAGAGGGCCTAAACAACTATGAAACTTTAAAGGAGTACATTTTTCAACACTACATTAAGGCATTATTAAGTCCATTTTAATTAGGAGGGCCCAAACAAAGTGTGAAAATGTAAAGGGGTACATTTTTATACACTAAATTTAGCCCCCACTTTAGTGAGAGGATGACCTTGCGTCAAAATCACACTAAATTAGGAAAATATGTGTCAAGAGGGGTCCAAATGCATAGATTTTGATGGGATAGGATGAAAAAGATCAAGGAGGTGGCCAAGGCCCTAAGATCCAAGATCCCATGTCAAACCAACATAGGCACAAAGGGACATACACAAGATGTATGATATACAGAAGCAAGACAAGATACTTAAACATACAATTTCAAAGACTTAAAGAAAGAAAAAAAGAAGGGTGGATCAAGCCTCGACTATTTTTCCAAATTGATGTGGATCAAGCCTTAGCTATTTGTATAAAAAATGTTTACAAGTGGAACTCGCTGTCCTCTATGAAAACAACCATGCACACTCACACGAGCTAGTGAAAATTGCTGTCCACGAGGTGAGCCCCCAAAAGTGGAAAATGAGAGAATCTTATTAGGATCCCATAACCATACCAAAGTTTTACCTCTGATAACTTTAATAAGGCACCACACACTATGAACTTTGAGCTTCATAAGGTTTAGCAAGCTGCGTTATGCTAAACACTTATGAAAAAACATGACTCCACTGGCAAGCAATGTGTCTTATGTTTGGTGGCCATGAAAAAGGGTTGTAACTTCGAGCTTGACAAGGTTAGAAAGTTGTGTTATGCTAAACACTTATGAACAAAATGCAAATAGGATAAGACATGTTCAAAGGGGTTTTGCTTAGTACATGTAAGGTCTCCTCTTAGGGAACATCGTGCCGAATGTCTCCAAGAGAGGACTAGTCGAGGATAAAATATTTACACCTTAGGGAATGCCAACCAAAGCATTACCACTAAGAGGAATATCATATCCTTAGAAGGTCACACTCTTGAAGGATATCAAGCATAATATCACCACAAAGAAGAAACATCACATGAATTTAGAAGACCACACTTTGAATAAAAAGTTCGTACTTCATGGGAGATGTATAATATCATCACTAAGAAGGGAACATGCAAATGATGAAAAAGGGACAATATGCCCCCCACTTAAAATTCCAACATAGTTGCTATGTTGGTATGCTAAGTAGAAAGAGAGGAAGAGGTGATCCTTGAAAAGAATGCATACCAAAAAACTAGTTATCCTTGCCCCCCAATCATAGAGACAAAGACAAACACCAAGAACTATCATGTTGCTGCCAAGAGAGATATGGTTGTACCTAATATTGTACCACCATGAATAGCAATGAGAAAGACACATAAAGCTACCAATGCCACATAGTGATGAGCAACATGATAAGATGAAAATCAATATCAATTAGAGGAAATAGGTGCATCAACACAAGGAAGAGCACCACAATCCTTATGATGTTGAATTTTATCACTCAAAGCCTTACATTCATTAGTAGAATGACCGTGAACTTGATGATATGTACAAAATGAACTTTTGTTGTAAAATTTATTTCATGTTCTTGGAGGGAGAGATATCAAGTAATCTTGGAGGAGTCTCGACAAGATAGTCTCTTGATCAATAGTAGGGGACATTTCTTTCTCAACACACGATGTCATAAAAATAGTAGATGATAAGGCATTAGATGAAGATGGAGATAAAGGTGGTAAACCTAGACCTTTCTTGAAAAAGTATGGTATATACTTCAATTGATATCTATCATTTTGCTCCATGTTTTCATTATATCCATGTTTATAAAGGAGTTTGTATCCAAGACCATAACATTCTTCCAACTCAGATGAATAGGTTTTATGCCTTTGAGAAGGATTGGATTCTTCATGAGAACACAAATCCTTGTTAAGTTTTGTAAAGTTATGTATATTTCTCTCATGAGGGATGGGAGTTGAAAAGCCCCCATCACCACCATGGGGTGATGTTGATGTAGAACCAAGTTGAGCAATTGAAACAAAAGGTTGTTTTGGTTTAGATTGTGAGATTGTGTACTCTCCCATAAAGGAGGGTGTAAAATATAATGAACCCCAATCATCCCTAAAACATGTGTTTTAAGATGATTTGTTTATAATTGACTCTTTGGATTTTGAGGGTGATATTTTGGAATCTTCTTTGAAATGAGGTATAAAATATAACGACCACCAATCATCACATAAGAGTTTTGTTGTAGGTGAAAGAAAGTTAGGATTATCATCAACTTGTAGAGGTTCGACCTTTGAGGTTGGAATCAAAGTATTAGGGGAGTTGGAAGTGTTATGATCATGTTGAGCTTGTGATTTATAGCTTTATTCATCTGCTTCAACCATGTATATCTTGTTGTATTCAAATTTCATCTCATGGTGAAGAGTATATGGGACTCCTTTCATTGCATGAATCCATGGTCTCCCTAAGAGAAGGTTGTATGAAAGAGGTTTTGTCATTATATGGGTAGGGGTAGGAAAAACTACAGGTCCAACCTCAATGGGGAATTTGATCATTCCTAATGGTTTCCTATTAACATTGTGAAAGCCACAAATATTAACATCATTGAGTTGAATAAGCTTCTTGTCCACACTAATTTTATCAAGGAGATCAATGCTACAAACATTAAGATCTACTCCATTGTCTATGAGGGTGGGCCTAATTGTAGTTTCATTAATGATCACCTTTATCATTAAGGCTTCATGTTTATTTTAGATCTCAAGCGAGGGTAATTCATGTTGATGGAATCTGATATCTGAATTTGTCACTTGGATACAATCAAATGAGGTTGTTGCATCATTCAATTTAAGAAAAGATTGAATATCATTCTTCTACAATATTTCTTGGAGCATCCTATTGTATGTAGGTGATGTTTGAATCAAATCCCAAAGGAATATGTTTATTAGAGTATGAAGAAGTTATTTAACAAGATCATACTCCTTTCCACTATGCTGCAATATATTAGATGTAGGTGGGAGATATGGTTGAGGTAATGGTGATGAAGTAGGAATGTTTTGTGGTTGCCTTGTATTATATGTGTGAGCAATGGTATTATAACTCAGTTTCCGCATAACATTGTTAACAGTAAGTTGCCATTTAAAATTGAAGATATCTAATGGAGTCAATGGTTTATTTTTAGGTGGTTCTATGATGGGAGGTGATTTAGGAGGCTTACTAATTAAAGGAGATCCAATTTGTGCATTTATAACCTCAACTAAATTACCTAGATGACCTTCTAGTGAGGGGGGATGTAATGTGAACTTAAAATTTTCATCTAAGGAAGCCACATTACTAGTGCTTGGAAGACATGTATCAATGTTAACATATTAGATTGCACCATGTTATCTTCCCTAGTAGGAGATTTTTTAGGGGAGGAGAAAATAAGATGTTTATCACATTCCATGGTTAGATTTTTTTAGGTAAATTCATCACAAGTAGGGGAGGCATCGAGAGAAGAATAAATATGATTTTATTGCTTACCAATGATTGCATCCTTTTGTTCAATTATATCTTCCCAAGTGAGAGAAGCATTAGGAGAGGGAGAAACAAGATTCTCATGAGTCTCAATGAGTGTATCTTATAACACCAAATTATCTTCTTCACAAAGAGGAGAGATATTAGGAGAAGAACAAATTTGATTGTCATGATTGTCCACGATTTCATCCTTTTTCACTAAAACATTCTCACAAGTAGGAGATGAATAGAGACTAGGTAAAGTGATGTTAAGAAATGTATCAATGATCTCATTCTCTTGTGCCACAATATCTTCCCAAGTATGAGATTTTTTAGGAGAGGAGCTTTCAAGATTGCCATGACTCTCAATGGGTGTATCTCCTAACACCAAAATACCTTCATCACAAGTAGGAGAGGTATTGGGAGAAGAGAAACTATGATTATCATGATTATCTATGCTTACATCCTCTTTCACTAAAACATTCTCACAAATAGGAGAGATATTAGGGGGTGTGGAATTAAGGAATGTGTCAACAATTTCACTCTCTTGCACTAAGAGACTCTCATAACTAGGAAAAATATTGGAAGAATGACTAACATGCTTGTTAACAAGCTTTTTCTTGGCATACTTATAAAGGAAAGATGCTAACATTGTGAATTTTGAGTGTGTGCCTAAAGTGAAAAGTAATCTATCCAACTTATGCAATGCTTAAAAAATGTAAACAATTGTCCTACAGATCTGATGATTTTCATTACTGAAATAAATTTGGAATGAGTTAAAATGGCTACACTAAATAGATGATTAAACCTAATGCATAAAACATAAATTCTTGAAAATTTCCAAACTGAAACAATGGGTTACCAACAACTCTAGGAAGTGCTAAAAAACCACAAAAAAGGCTTAGAAAAGTTGGTTTTTATAGGCCCTAAAGGAATCATTCACCCATGAGAGAATGGGTCTCTATTCGTGGTTTTTAAAAAATGAAAATGCAATTTCTGAGTTGTTCTGTGTGTTCTCTATTCTAGATTGCAAACCGGTACTGACAGTTTCAGAAATCTAGAAAATTAGAGTTGAGTGCAAATGTAAAATGACAACCAAAATGACCTATTTTTAAATGCAATTTCGATCCAATTTTTTGATTTTAGTGACTGAAAGGATGCTATTAAATAAATACTATGCAAAATCAATCTAACATTATGCAATTGTTTTTGAATTTTCATATTTAAAATGAGTGCAAAATGCAAATTTACACCTAAAATGTAATGCAACTTTATGCCAAATTTAGAAACCCTAAATGTAATGAATTAATTCAAATCATAGATCTAGGGTTTGAATGCACTCTAAATAATAAATTAGAACGTTCAAATAGTCAGGTTCACCAAAATGAAACATAAAAATAGCATAGGGTTCAAAACACATAGGGTTTTATACTAAATTTGGAATGTTTCACCAAACCTACTATAAATAGAAAGGGAAAAATGGGGTGAAATGAACCTACCTATTTTCTATTTCATTCAAGAAATGAGATCATATAATATAGAATTAACTTTCAACCCTTAGGTGAGTCAATTCTATGGAAGATCTAGCAATTTCCTTTGTGTGTGGATGGGGTAAATATGACTGAAATGCACTCTTGGGAGACAAATGAAAAATACCTAATGATCCCAATTATGCAATGTAACACTTGGATATTCAATTTAAAACATAACACTAAGATAATCCACAACTTCCCTTTAGATTTGTGAAGTCTAAATTATTATAAACATGTCATAAAAAATGCTACAAGGTGTCCTTCTGACATAAACAGTAACAAAAATGACTGAACAAGGGTTTTGGGAGAAAGATTAAAAATACCAAATGCATTCATTCATGACATGTAAAGGTTGAATATGGTAGATGAAACATAGGACTATTAGAAACAATAAACCTCTTATCGATCTGAGAAGGGGAAAATGTTGTGCACCTATTGTAAAATTTTGTTTCTGGAAGCTGTCTTGGGACTCATTCACCCATGGGCGAATGGGTGTTTGTAGGGATTTCCAAAATAGATTTCTGGGTCCTTTACTCCTGTTTATGTACTTCAAGATCTTTCAATTTTCATAGTTGGAAAGTTGGAAATAAATTGAGGATCTGAGTTTCCGTATCTTGACAACAAAGGTGACAACAAATATAACTTTGCAATTTTGTACTTTAGAGATCTCCAATCTTCAATTTTCCTTCAACCTAAAATCTGCAACACAAATACAAGAGGGAAAAATTGTTTATTTTTGTTGGATGTGTAGACACGTAAAATGTACTGATTGACATTGGACATCTGATCCTGACCACTAACATTGTTTCATCCTGAATCACTCTTTGGTCTAACCATTTAATCAAATGCCTTTATCTGATTAAATTCATCAATATTCCTCTCTTAATTAAATAAACTAGTTATCTAATTAAGTCATCCTTTCTCGATAATTAAATTAACCATTCTGATCTAATTATCCTATTTAATTAAATAATTAATTTTATTTGATTAAATCTCTAAAGTCTATCTATTAAATTAAATAAATTAAAACCTTATTTAGTTTAATCTAACATCATCTCTTTTAATTAAATAAATCAAAAGTCATTATTTAATTAATCCTTTTATCACATTCTTCTCATATTTGATTTAAATAAATCCACAAATTTAAGTCAAATAGGTCACATCATTTAATCCCTTCATTAAATTAATTAACCTTGATTAATTTAATCTCTTCTCATGTCCCATCCTCCATCTTTTAACACTTGCACATGAAAATAGAGTTATTTGATTTATTAATTCTCTATTTTCCTCAACAAGGCATCTTTTAAGGAATATTCCTCAAGTTTGAATTCAAAATCCAAGTGGACTTTGTTCTTCCAACAAGGCATTTACTCCTCTTACAAAGTCCTTTTTCCTTGAGCCAAGTGGCATTTAATGCACCTTCTTTCCCTCTTGCATGTCATTTCAACAAATTCAAAATTCAAATATATGCATTTATTGACACATTCTTCAAAACTTGCACATCCTCCATCCACTCACAAGTTGACAAGTGGCACTTTTCCATTGGCTAATTCTTAATCCCACATTGCTCTATTTTGGACATTCTTTCATCTTCTCATTCTATAAATTAATGAGGCTAATCTCCTCATTTCATCATCCACAATTTGAGTAAACTTACTATGCTCAAATATTTAGCAATCTCCATCCATATTTTCGAATTTGTTGCTAGGTTATGCAGATTTTTGTCTTGAAGCACTCATCATTCTTCATCAAAGTGGATCACATTCTTCATCACACCATCAAATCTAGCATTGGATTTGGGAAAGGGCCATTTTTCACATCAAATTGGCACCAATTCCCCCATGGGATCAAGAGTTTGCATTGTCTTCAATAGGATTTAGCTTGCTTTATTGTTCTTTCATTTCATTCTTGTTTCATTTCCTATTTTAAACTTTGCTAATGGATTTCATGGGGAATCCTTGTTCTTACTTGCATTTGATTTCCTAATGTGTTTGTTTATTGTGTTTTTCAGGTATTTGGATTGGGGTTCGATAGGATGTTGTGGTTGTGTTGCTGATATGTGGTTGTCATTAATGTCAACAGTATTAGCATTGATTCATTAGAAGATGTATATGTCGAGGATATTGATAAAATTGTAATGAAATAAGTTGCAGGTTGTCAGTGGTGAAGTGAAGTTCAATCTGTCGGTGAGTTCTATACGTTGATGATCCGAGGTTGTGGACTAAAGGGTTTGTTGCTGAGTGTATCTAGTTTATCCACGTCGAGTTTCAGAGATCTGTATGAAGATTTGATCGAGTTATGAAGTTTTATATTTTGACAGTTTTTTTGTTGCTTTAGTTGGTGTTCCTGATTGAAGATAATGTGATTTCAGTTAATTCAGTTGTTACAAATGCTTCTCTGGTGATTCGTGATGTTTGTGGATGTTTCTAGATCATTCTCTATCTGTGTTGTATGTCCGCACCGTGGTTGGCAATTTTCTCTTGTGTGTTCATGTTTTTCATGTTCTTGGCCGACATGGTGTTTGTAGCGTGTTATGGATCTTTGAGGAGTAATTAATTGAAGTGTTTTCGTGTTGGAATTTTTGATTTGGGTCCTCACTAAGTTGTGGCTGACCTTGGTTGATTCACATTGATAATTGTTGTTGATTTGGGCCGACAGTTTATATTCATTTTATTATTTTGTTGAAGCCAACTTGTAGCGATGAAATTTCTTGTTGCAGATATATAAGAGTGATTGTTTATTCAATTTGGAGGTATGCTTGGTGTGCTTCTCTATGTGTGTGTGTGAATAATGATCTAAATCATTTGAAGGAAGAGCAGAGTGTGAAGAAGAGTGAAAAAGAGTGAAGTGTTCATGTGCTTAACTGGAATTGTGATTAGGCATTAGCAGATGCTATTTTGTCAGTTCAAAACCCTGCGGATGTAATCCGAATATTTCTGTAAGACAGTGTGTCTTCCCTTGGGTAGTTAGCCTTGTTGTAATTGAGAAGTGAGCTCTAGGAAGTGTGCCTAAATGCATGTGCATTCCCCATTTCATTCTTTATACTTTTAATAGGGTATAATCTTGTGGACTAACCTCCACTATGGTTTTTTCCCATAACAGGGTTTCCACATAAAAAATCTTGGTGTTACTTGTGTTTCTGATGTGTTGATGATTTATGCTTTCACTGTTATTAATCAAATCTAAGAATAAGGTTAATAAGTTGAATAAGTTTTAAATTTATGGGACAAATGATTCACCCCCCCTCTCAGTTGTCTACCCTTGTGTTTCCAACAATTTTTGGTGAATGGGGGTTTGCCTTGGTGAAACCCCATTTTGGCAATTAAACCTTGAATTGAAATAATGAAAATATAGAAGGAATGATGAATGAACAATACAATGTTGCAATTCAACAAACCCTTGAATAAACCTTGGAAAGACTAAAATATTGATGTCGATCTTGCATGAAATGAATTCAATGGATGTGGATCTTGATGCTTGAATCTTGCTTTGAATCTTTGACTTGAATGCTTCGAATAGATCTTGAAACCTACATCACAATGTTAGCTCCAAAAACATGCATGATTGCAAAAGACTTTGGCATGATGCTTGAGATCTTGATTGCTGCAAAAAATGATGAAGAAATCTGGTCTTGAATGCTCTTGACAATAATATTTTATCTTGTGAAAGTTTCCCTCTTGCTAGATGTTTCGAATTGATAAAATAACCTTGTATTTATAGACATTTATCCTTAATTTCCTGAGATTCAAACATTACAAGCCGACATATAAAATTTGAATTTAGGATGATAAAAATACGACCAAAAACATGTTTTAAAATGGGTTCAAAGGCTTAGAGAGGACCCATTAGTGGGTCCCAAATCCCTATTCCTGGAACACACATTGCTCAAGCTATTTAATTATGTGTTGGCATTAATTATTGTTGGGTTTCCCCTTCAGAAAATATAATTTATTAGGCTTGTAGATGTAAAATAGGGCTTGTTAAGGCATAAATAAGTCCAATTTAATTAAGAGGGCCCAAACAAGTGTGAAAATGTAAAGGAGTACATTTTTCAACACTTTATTAAGGCGTTATTAAGTCCATTTTAATTAGAAGGGCCCAAACAAAGTGTGAAAATGTAAGGGTGTACATTTTTCTACACTACAAGATGTTTGACCCTCTATATGAGAAATTTTGAATTGAGCTTGCTTCAACACATATTTGAATACCTTTCTACTTGTCTCAAGCATCAAAGGGCTAAGTGTTATCAAATAATATAGTGGACAATACACAACATTGCACAATGATAGTGTTTGACATAATTTGGATGCACACTATGGATTTTTTAGTGAAACATGTCATTGATAGCTATGTTCTTCACTTTTCCATGTCGACATATACATTAGTTGAAGAGGTGATGCATAAATTATTAACCCTTATTTGGAAAAATATACTAAAGAAATATTTTGGTTAAATATGGGTGAAGATACTTTTGGTGGAGATGCATGTTGAAATAGTTGCTATGGAGTAGTTTTCCTTTGTGCATCTGGGTGTGTGTTGGAGGGAATACTATGTTTGTGACTTAGTTTTGTTCTAAGTGCAAGATGAAGGGAAGCAATTTTGGGATGGATGACAAAGAGAGATGTAAATAATGAAGGTAGGCTACAATCACTACGTTTGAAGCATAGTGATCTAGTAGGGCGCACAAAGAATAAATAATTCAATGCTCAAGTGAAACTAATAATAAAAGAAATCACTCAAGAATGCCAATTGGTGGCAATCATATTAAAGGTGTTGAGGAAAAAATGGAGTAGGTTGTAAAATTGAATATTGGAGATCCAATTTTCTTGCATTGCATAATGGTCTTTGAAGTTTAATACATGTGCTCAAATGGGGACAAGTTGAAAGGGTATAAATCTCTTATGGAAATTAGTTGAGTTCCTAGATCAATAGGTTACTACACTTGAGTCTTAGGTGTTATACATCTTTGAGTGTATTTTTCATGTTTTGAAGGGGATATTTGTTGTGGTATCCACAACATGCCACTATTATTTAAAATTTGAGGACCCTTGTGTTCAAATTCATATTTAATTTTTACAACCAAGTTTCAAACATACTAGTTGTGTGGGTATGATATTTATCTTGTTCTAGGTCTTTGTTGCAAGTATGAGCAAGTTTGGTGGTGTTGTCATTAATGTTGTCAATGATGTCAACACAGTTCAATATGTTGCATTTTGTACATGTATATTTGAGATGCTATTGAGATGTTGTGAGTACATGGAGCTATCCTTATGTTGTTGTAGATGTGTTGAATTGACGAGTTTCCAAGTGATTTTGAGAAAATTAATAAAGAGAGAAGTTAGAGTGATGAATGTGTTTAGAATGTGCTCTGGTATGTGCTCCACATTTCTCCTGTGTTGATCCTATGTTTGTGTGGATCTGAAGGTTTGCTAATGGTGATCTAGTGATGATATCTTCTGAGTTGTAGCTTCTGGTTTGATGGTATGTGAAATTTATGTTCACCAGTGTGTGAACTATTCTGGAAGAGTTGGTCTTCTGTGGACTGGGAGAAATGTTTATGATCCGCAGTCCTTTGTTCTATTTCAGATCTTACGGATCTGGCATATGTCTTATAATGGTGTTCTTTGGGTTCTGGAAAAGAGGCTTGCGGTTTGGTAATCCAAAAGTCATGTTTCAGAGTTGCTGTATGAGTTTGCATAGTTTGGATGGACTGTTGGAAGAAGTTCGGTGTTTGAAGATTGTGGCACTTGTTGTGGATGTATCTGAAGGAACTTGAGATGTGTTCTCGTGCATAATGAAGCATGTTGTGTTGTCCACTTGTCATCTTCTTGTTGGGAAGTGTGTACATCAATGCTCATTTCCGTTTTCATTAGGTTTGGCTAACCTGGTGTTTACACTTCATTTGAAGAATTAAATTTAATTAAGGAAGCGTGTGGTTGATTCAAGACATTATCTTTTTGTCTTGAATAAATGTTTTATTGGTCCACTCTCATTCTTTTCCACCGTGAGAATGTTGAGTTGCCTACCTAATTTGAATTTATGAAATGAAGTTTATGTGGCCAACCTTGGAGAAAGTTTCTAAGGTTGAAGATGGTATAAATGCTAGTCAGATTGGGAAGAATTGAGTGAGATGCAAAGTGATGAAGTGAGCCACAAATCAAAAGAGCATAAGTGTGTGAAAGTGAGTTGAGGAAACAATTCTTCATTATGTTAGATTCCTGAAGGGAGTGAGCTGAATGTTTCTGCAATCTTTTAATCAATGCTGTGGAGGTGTGTTAATTGTTGTGGTGGATCTTTTGTTCTCTTTTGTATCAGTAGGAAGTGAGCCTCCTTGTTGGAAAGTGAGTCCTTTCTGTAGGAAGTGAGCCTTTGTATCTGGACAGTGAGTCCTCTTCTGGGCAGTGAGCCTTTGTATTTGGTTTTATAATCTCTTTATATTGCGAGTTAATCCTCACTGTTGTTTTTCCCTCATTGGGTTTTCCACATAAAAATCTAGTGTTCACTATGTTGATTTTACTTTCTTTTATTTGCATTTCATGCTTATAATAACATAATAGTGTGGTTGTGGAATTGATAAGTGCTGAAGTTTTAAGTTTGAATTTTTGGGACAACTGATTCACCCCCCCTCTCAGTTGCCCTGCACCCTTTAACAATCTTGATTGTCATATTTCAAGGGTCAAGTTTGGAACCTTAATTTGGGTCTTGAATTCATGAAATGGCCTAATAATTACCCCCTATCCTCTATAAATATAAATAAGTCATGTACCTCAAGGTCACACTCACACACACAATTATGAAGATTAAAAATCTAAAATTCTTGAAAATAACAACAAAATATAGTTTTAAAACCCCAAATGGTGGAATATAGTGCCAAAAAATTTAAGGCATCCCCAAACAAGCACAAGTGGGTTATCACAACATTGTTATCTCTAAGACCTTCACTCTAGGAAAATGGGATCAAGTGGATTCCTATTTCAAAATATATGGCTTCCATAATTTTTACTCATGTATTAGATGGTTTTAAGGCAAGTCAATTCTTGCAAGAAAAAAAAATTGAGAGTACAAAAAACCCTTTGATAATTGAAATTTTCAATAAATCTTGTAAATTATAAATTACAAACTAACTTTGAAACTCCCTTAAAAATATAAATTAGCTTCAAAAATCCTTACAAATTATAAATTGATATTAAAATTCCTTGTAAACTACAAACTAACATCAAACTCCCTAAAAAAATATAAGCTAGAAACTAAATCCAAAACTCCCTATAAACTAAAAATTAAAAACTACATAAAAACTACAAGTAAAACTAAAAGTTTTTGTATACTATAAATTGCAAACTAAGTTTGAAACTCCTTGTAAACTATAAACTACAAATTAATTTTGAAAAACCCTATAAACTATAAACTATTTGAAACTCTATGTAAACTACAAATTATAAATTGATTATGTAACTCCTTGCAAACTACAAACTAAGTCTAAAACTCCATGTAAACTACAAAGTTGCTCTAAAACTCCACCACATACAAACTTGAATGAAAACCTAGTTGTCTTTATAAGAAAAATTTCTCTATTACTCTGAAATATAATTTGATTTCAAGCTTTATGGAAGAGATAATATATGTTTTTTGGGTTTAAATGTGTATTATCTTTTTGTTATGCTTAAAATATTGCACTATTCTAATTTTGTTTGTTTTCATATGTTGGAGTTGTAGACACGTATGGAGAATGTTAAAGTGTGAAGAAAGAGACAATTATAAATATTGGTGAATCAATGGGAAACTTGTGTATAGATATACACTAGATATATTAGGAATCTATATGTTTTTTAGGAATTACTATGGGTAAAAATTGATACGAAGTGTTAAATTTTTATGGGAACATTATCTTCAAACTTGTTGGATTTGGATTGGATTGGATAGGAAAATTAAATCATTATTATTAATCTAATATCTTATAATATAAAATTAAGATGGATGACTCTTGACCTTCTTATGGTTTTTTCTTGTATGGTTATTTTTTTAGGTTAGGTGACATTTACCCTACAAACCTAGGTCATTTTTATGTCTCCATGTTTCCTAGAAAGTGTCCTTGGGGACATGTGAGGAATGTATTTAATATTGGCATATTGTAATTGCATTTTCAAGAGGGAATTTAATGTTGGTGGAGGTTACACATCACTAGAGGAAAAAATATCCCTCCTAGGTGTCTACATTGAGAATATTAATGTTCTTGAGTGGGAAGCCAAGTTTGGAGGGAAATAGGTGTCCATTGGTGTACCACTTGGAAGCTAAACAATCATTGGAGCATCTTGAATGATAGAAGTTGAGGGGGCTATAGGTTAGGCACCCATGTTGAAGCCTTGTGCACATTAATTAATTTATTATCATGACTCTTTTTTTTCCAAGGATGGAGTGCGGGTTTTTGCAAGTGGTTTTGGCACCTCTTGTTTTGGTTTACTACCGTGGTTTGTCTCTCACAAGTTCTATAAATTGTAGCCTTGATATGGTAGTTGTGTCTTGTGCGATTTATGGGTGTATGGAATCATTTGGGTTGTAGGAGATCAACAAGTAAGTGTATTTTTGTGTATCTCTCTTGTGAAGATATATAATATACTTGCCTTCTTTTCTTGTGTGGATTTTTTTCCCGAAAGGGTTTCTCCATGTATATATGGTGTCATATTTGTTTGCTGATTTTCTACTGTGGTGAATGTGCAATCACATACATATAATTAGATTTGGTGACCTTATTTTCCTATTTGAATACACATACATAAGTTATTATTGCAACTTAGTTTCACCTTGTTTTCAACAATTTTTTGGAGGGGAGTCTTTTGAACTTTCCATAATCACATAAAGCTATATATATAACAAAATTTAACTTATAAAGTATTGGAAACCACATAATTACTTAGTAATGCAATTTTTTTCTTCTGTTTTCTATCATTTTTGCTTTTGCTACTTGTTTTCCAATCAATGGGTCTTGTTATCTTGTACTCTTTATACTAAACTCGTGGGAATTTGATTAATTTGAAGGGTGTTTCACTTCATTTAGATTTTTTTGACATAAAATTTTTCCATGTGATCAAGTAGAACACCCTAGTGTAGTTTAAACATGAAATATATATCTTACACAGTAATTGTGGGAGATATATTTCAATCTACACCTAAAATGGGGCAATTGTAGGCTATTCTTTTTACAGTCCTATTAGTGATCCAAATCTGCACCCTAATGCCAAGTTGTGAACTAACTTAGCAGGTTTGGATGTAACATGGGATTGCTTTCAGGTTGTGGGTGTCCTATTCGAAAGCAAACCTCCAGATTATGGGCTGGCTCCCCTTTTGATGCCACCTAACTACTAATTTTTGAGGTAAAGGGTAAGAAAGGTTACTTAAAAAATGAAACTAAGCCTATGGTGATGCACCTAATGTTATTTCTCAAACTTATACAACTTCTTTTACACACAAGAATGGTCAATAACTTAATAGTGGCTTACACAACTCAAAACTTCATATGCCTTTGCATCAGTGTTTCATAACTAGGCTAAAAATGTCAAGGACAACATCTAGAAGGAAGAAAATTACACCTCACAACTTAGACTGTATCCTAAACTAACTCAACACATGTTATGACACAAAAGTTCATATTAACTGCATAAAGGAAAAGAAAACATGACAAAATCAAAGGGAAAACAATTCTACCATAAGATTTCATCAACCATTTCTAAAGCTTTCCCAATAAAACAACATAAAGGTAAAATATATTAACTTATTGATCAAAAGGTGTTACTCTGTTGCATAAGTCTACAAATATGAGTTACAATGCTGTCCTCTGCTTGAAAAAAGCTCCAAAAAGCTACAATTCCTACAGGAAGAAAAGAAAAGGAATTCCTCCAAAATGCCAAAATGAAGATACTTAAGCAAAAAGATCACACAACTCCCATGCCTATCCATATAGAATGTCTTGGTCAGATGCTGCACAAAAGCCAAAAAAGGACCTTCTAAAACTCCTCCAAAATGCCTCCAAAATGCTGAAAAGTCAAGCCAAGACCTATCCATACCAAAAGCATGAAAAAAATTCCACCAAAAAGGTCTCATCTCCCTCCAAAATTAGTCAAAGACATCCTCCCACACTTTCTCCATGTTGACAAGTGATCACCTTTTCCCACACATGTTTTCAAACTGCTTCCTTTGACTTATCCTTATCAACACATGTCTCTTTCAATTTTGCATTTAAAACAATAATTTGGTTAAGTGATTCATATTACATCACTTAATCAAATTACTTTACATTTTAATGACAAATGCAAAAAGGGCCCCACTACCATCCCTAGATTACATTTACATTTGCATATGAATGACATTAAAGTGATTTTGCAAATCACTTAAATGATGACTTACAATTGAAAAAATGCAAACTAAATGATATTTAAATGCTTGCAAAAGAATTAAGTAAAACAAATTCTTCAAGGCATTTGATCATTTCCACTCACCTTCATTCCACACTTTAATGCCAAAAGGCATGATATGACTTGGTCAACATTCTTTGATTTTTTAAAGACAATAAAAGGCCCATATTATTCGGCCTATGTGGGCATTACGTACTCCACACATTATGGAAGGAATACTCTCACAGTTTTTTAAGGCATCATATGTTTCAATTTTGGGGGACTTAGAATATTTTAGAAAAAAGGCATATGTTTTTCAAATGAAATATAAGGCAAAAAATTGCCTAAGTTATAAACCTCACCTCTCGGCCCACACCACACATTAAAATGTGTTTCACTTTTTTAAAATAATGGGACAAAATTCCCACCGGCCATCAAAGAATAGGGTCAAACCCTAACTAACAAAAGATGAAAAAAAATGTGAAAAACACTTCATTTTTCACTTGAGCTTCTGGAAGAAGCTTCTTGCCACCATGTGGTTTAATTGTGTAGACACCCAAATTTGATCACTCCCATATGATCAAATTCATCAATTCTGTCAATATTAATTTATTTAATTAATATTACACTTCCCACATAAGACTCTTAAAGTATTTAATTTAATAATTAAACACTTTATCTAGTGCCTTTCTCCTCTCTAAATTAAATAAATACACCAATTTATTTAATTTAGTCATTCTAATCTTTTGAATTAAAATCAATTTAAAATTCTTTTCTCTCTCCTTGTCACATCCTCCATAATCCATCTCTAATTTGAATTAATTTAATTAATTCATATTTAGGGTGTGCATCCTCTTAATCAAGGATTAATGTCACATCCTCCTACATTTGCCACTTGTCTCTAATCTTCCATTAATTATCATAATCAAGTATTTGCACAAATTTAATCAAAGTCATTAGCCACTTTTAGCACCACCTTTTAGTCAATCTTTCCATTTGCCTTTCTGGGCATTGACCCTCTTTCCCATGTGAATTTTTAATTCACTTTTATTTATCCTAGGTCTCTCTCCTCCCCATGTGAATTTTTAATTCACATTTCATCTTTCCAAGGCTTCTAGAATATTTGACTTGTCACCTCATGCACATGTGACCAATTCCCACCTTTTAGGAGACCCTCTCTTATCCATTAGATTCTCCTATGAATGTGAATTTTTAATTCACATTTATTTCTCCAACCACTTTCTCTTTTCCCATGGAGATTTTTGAGAAATTCCAAAATTCTTCAAATGTCATTTTCACTCCCACTTGGGGACAAAAAGTTCCTTTTTGAGGAAATCTTCTCACTCCCCAAGATACTTGTCCTTCCTCCACATCATGTACCTCCTTTCCACATCACCTACACATCATCTCACCCTTAGCCATCTCACATTCCACATGTCAAAATGTGAGGGCTTGTGAGTCCTCAACTCACCTTAGCCCTCCATCTTGGCCTTGTTGGATAAATCTGAACCGTTGAATTCTTTAGAGAATTCAAATTCTCCTATAAATACCCCCCTCCTCTAAGGAAAAAAGGGGACACTTAGCCATTTGCAACTAAATGCTGCCATTTTGTGCACTCATCTAGCCATCAATTTCATCCATTTACATTTGCATTCAAACACATAGTCAAATCCTTCATTTAGCCACATCAAGAGCCATCAAGGAGCATACAAACCATATCAAAATCAAGGGCCAACCAAGGAGTTTCAGCTGCAAAAGGGAGGTATATCTATTTGACATCATTTTACACTTTTCTCTTTGCACTTACAAATTTCTTAAGCTAATCTTGAGGTGTTTTTTCATGTTTCTCCATTGCATTTTAGTTGCTTAGAATTGGTTAAACATTTGGATATCACAAATTGATTGAACAAAATATGGAGATTTTGACTAGTTTCTTGGCAATTTTTTGATGGAAAGTGCATGGAAACACAGGTAAATTGGGGTTTTGGCACAAAATTTGTATTTTTCACCTTTTTTGGAGCCATCTCATGTATTTTAGGCCATGGACTGTAGCATTTTCTAATCATTTTTGTGTGTGATTCTTCTCTGTGGTTGTTTCATCCTTCCCACATCTGCCATGAGAAGATTTTTTGTAGAAAGAAAAGGCCTTGAATATTGCAAACAAAAATGAGCAAAAGCTCCAGGTAAGCCTTCAATCGACCACTCCATTCTAGTTTTTCAACAAACAAAAGCAAATTTTTAGTCTCCAGCTTAAAAATAAAGCATAAAGATGCTTATTGTCTTCTGCATTTGTCTTTAAATGGAGAAAATACCAATGTTTTATTGTTTCATGAAGAAAAATTGATGATTCAGGCCGCGACCAAGAATGCAAAATGGGTTTCATATAGTTGTTATTTGCTTTTAAAACCTCATGATAGCCTTTAAAAAAAATGGAACTGTGCTTGAATCCTTCCTCAACCATTTTTTGTAAACCCTAGGTGGGTTTCTTCACAATGTAGAAAGCTTACAATTTCTCCATGACCATATGAACTAGGTTTTACGTATACATTTATTGCTTTGAATATCTTTATGAAAGCTCTCCTTTAATATTATGTGATTGAAAATTTAAGAGAAACTGAGATGGGTTTGTTACTTTTGTAAAAGAAATACTCTAACTTTTTGTATTTATTGTCACCAAGGTTAGCCTGATTATCATTATCATGCTATGCATCTTCTTGAATTTCACACACTGAACTTTCTCCCACAAAACAAGACTACTTTGAAGAAAAAATTGATTCAAGAAGCTTTAATATTTCAAACCGTCCAACAATTGGTTTTCCAAATAGGAATTGTAACCTCTCGTCACAAGAAATGAAACTTTTCTTGCAAGGATCTTGAAGCTTGTTCTCCTTTATATATTGTAGCAAGAGTTGTTGAACCTCAAATATAGAGATAGATTTTTTAGTGTCTGGTTTCACATATCCAATAAAATCTATCAGTTATTTTGAAGTCGAACCATTGAATTATTTACCAACAATTTTTTCTTTCTTCCCCGACTCTTGTTCCACTCGAGAATCATCATGTAAACCAGTAGTGAAAATTTTGGTCCTTCTCCTCCTTTTCATGCTTATCTTATATTCCTCAACAAGCTGATCTGATCCACTATTAGAACTTGAGGAAGATGCATCATTTTCATCAAATGCTTCATTAGATCCTACATCCTCAATGTCCTTGTAAGGATTTTTACCCTTTTGGATCCCCATTAATGCCAGGGATAGTTTATTCTTGAACTTAAGCCAACAATATTTGAATAAATACTCCCAAGATTCCTTTTCACTAAAATAAACTTTTACCCCATCTGAATTAACATCTTTATATCCCCCAAACATGCTACAAGATTCATGTTCTTGGCTTAAAGAAACCTGAGTGATACTTTTACTCTTTTCCACATCCTGCATTGCTGCCTCAGCTACACCATTTTCTTCTTTTTCCTTATCCCATTCCCTAGCACATGTATAACTAGCTGCATTGGATTGAGTGGAAGCCTCTTGAAAAGAATCACTAACTCTTTCATTTGAAAGATTGGATGCAAAATCAGACTATCTCCAATATTTGATTCACTAAATGTTGAAATGTCATAGGGAAAATTGCCAGGAGATTCCATTGAGGTTTTTTCATTTGTTCTTGCAATATTGGCATCATTACTGTTAGATGCTCCTGGTGGCTCCTGTACATCATTCTCTAAATTGGAATAACCCATCAAATAGAGATTAATAAGGAATTCTCCAATCTACTCAGAAGGATGTTATGGATCACCTTCTTCAGCCAATAACTCTTCTCTCAAATTTGCAGCATCAAAGTCAATGTATTTGTCTTTTGTACTTCCTTTTTCTGCACCAGTCAAGCCTATTGGTTCACCCTTTAAAATACTTGCATAAGACTAGTTTCCTATGGATGACTGTTTCTCATCAGCATCATCATTTGGCAAGTTTGTTATGCCAGTGTCTTTATGTTCTGAACTAATAAATAAACTTGAATTTGGTATCATGAAAATGTTCTCCCCATCTTCCCTTTCCTTTAACAACTCTAGTTACAGATTAATTACATCATCATTTAACCTTCCCCTAGTTTCAGAAATTGAAAGATTCCTCTGGTAATTTGAATGTTTGAGCTTTTATGCATCACTAGGACTTCTTCACAATTTACCATTTCATCATCTTCTTTGTCTTGATTCATGTCATGTGACAGTCCCTTCCAATATGCCCTTTTGAAAACTATCATATGACGTTATTTTAGCCAGGGATTGTCATGTCAGTCATAAATATTTTCCTTGGACTGTTATTGAATGTCCTTTGTCATTTATGACTGTGATTGTCACTATGCACAAGAATAAGCATTGTAGGGATTGTCATGCTTGATGATATGACTGTCCACTTATTAACTACTACTATTGTCTTTGTTCTTTGTCACATACTCTTTAAAACTTCCCCTAGATAAGGCCACATTTCTTTGAGTTCTTTATCTTCTCAATTTCATGACTTCTCTCTTTGATAACTCTTCCCTTCTTATAAGGTTTTCCACTATAGCTACTTGCTTTTTGATCATGTGCAACACATAACAATGTCTCCTCACTTTGATCCTAGTGGAAAGACACATGTCACCTATGTTGGTGACTTGAAAGCTCACTATCCTATGTGATGTGTGGTTGTCCAATAGGGTTAATGTGGGAGGGACTTGACATTACCTTGGATTGTTCCCTCTTGTTGTCCCATTTGTTTCATGATGACTTCAGGCATGCCTTGATTCCTCCATTATTTAAGAGATGCATAATTGAACTTGATGCATCTTTTGAATCTGATAATGAAATTTGATCAACTGGTGTGATTCCACATCGATTTAATGCATTAATTACATGTATATCTTTGATCAAGATGCTAAATTTCCTATTCCTCTTAAAACATCAGAGGGCAGCATGCTGAGCTCTACCCTTGTGGGAGCCACATTTACCCCCACATGCTGTATTTAACTGAATCAAAACAATAACAAGACTTTTCCTAAATCTGGACAAGGAACAAACAATTAGATAAACAAAGCATATCATAGGTGTGTTTGATCACTTCTTTTTTGTTTTCAGGGACACTTATGGTATGCTGCTTATTTAATGTATCTAGATATTCGTTTATACATGCATAGGTGAATGTTCATGTAAGGCTTGAGATCTTTCATTTCTTAGAGCATTGCTCTAACGTCATTGTTATTGCCAGATGCAGGAGCTAGGAGCACTATGGAGCTAGGAAAGACACAAGCAACTTGGGGCAGCAACAGGACAAGATGACGCATCCAAAACCAGTCATTCTCAGGCAGTGACTGGTCTCTCTTCTTATATGGACATTTGTATTTGTTTACTTATTCATGTATATGCTTTTCTTTATTTTCATTGAATAAGTAAAGTTAGTCCCTTGGCTTGTGAGGGACATGTACACTTTCATGATTATCAATAAAGATTACACATGTAACACATATGGTTCTCTTTCTCATTTGCTATAACTACAACATTGGAATAAAATGTAATTTGTTTCATTTGACAATCTCTTTCATGCATATTGATGATGTAGACACTTAAAAATGGCCTAGGCCTGCAAGCTTTATTTTTTCACCTTCTTCTTCCTAGCATAATTAGGACATTTTAATTATGTCCTTGGTCCACCTTCGTCTATTAATTAAATAATTCATGTCTTTGTATTCTTCAT
The DNA here is from genome assembly GCA_007258455.2 of Sequoia sempervirens. Taxonomy (NCBI): domain Eukaryota; kingdom Viridiplantae; phylum Streptophyta; class Pinopsida; order Cupressales; family Cupressaceae; genus Sequoia; species Sequoia sempervirens. The sequence goes on along the minus strand of VDFB02000003.1, from coordinate 270,759,371 downwards.
GATTATTAAATAAATAAATTTTATTTATTTATTTAATACATCACTAATTATCTAAAGTCTTCCCATAATTAAATAAATTTCTTAATTTATTTAAATATCTTTATTCTTTATGTCTTTCTGATTATTAAATAAATAAATAAAGTTTATTTATTTAATACGTCACTAATTCTTAATTCTTCTTACAATTAAATAGATTCTTAAATTTATTTAATTATTGGTCACCTTCTCTAATTAAATAATTATTTTTAATTATTTAATTATCTTATTTGACATTTCCCTCTTTTCAGTAAATAATTTGAATTAATTATTTACTATCATGTGGTCCCACCTTTTGAATTGAAACAATTTTTAATTCAAAATAGTCATTTTCCTCAAAAATCAAATAATTTCCATTTATTATTTGATTTTCCAGCCACCTCTTTTTCTTTGCCAGTCTTATCTCTTGTCACATGCATTGTCAACCCTTGATTTGATTTTCTAAAAATCAATCCTGTCCATTTATTTTGAATTTGACCTAATGTTTCCCTAACGCTAATTGTGGGTTGTCAAATTCAATCTTGTCCGTTGATTCTTGGGCACTTGTCAATCTTCAATCTTGGCCATTCACTCAAAATTGCATTTTCTATAAAATGGCAATTTTGGTCTCATTTTGTCACCTCATGCTATCTAGATCTCATGCAATCTTGTTTTGTCATCTCATGTCATCTTGCAACCTCATGCACTCTTGTCATTTTTTCATAGGCATACTTACATCTCATTTGGAATAATTTAGACATAGTTTAGATGCTTACTAGTTGCATTATAACTTAGTAAATTGCATATTGTCATCTCAAATCCTTCAACATTTTCTTAGTGCTTGTCATTGTCATTAGATTGCTCATCATAAATTTGAGGGCAACATCATATTTACAAAGAGTTGAGAAGGTATAATGGAGGCCAGCCATGGAGAATGAAGACATTTTGGTGAGATTGTTTCATTTGTTTTAATGTTTTTCCTTTCCACTTCATTATTGCTTTGGGTTTTTATGTTAATGCTTTAATCTCCTAACCCTAGGAAAAATTCCTTTAGTTACAGATGATTTAGCAGACTATGGTTTATCTTTTAAATGTTTAAACAAAAAACACAAAAGAATAAACACTAAGTTACCTGATTTCAGCTGAAAGCTAAAAATCAGGTAACAAGTCCATAGATCCCTATAATATGCACCTTTGTGTGTGTTAGTTCAAGGCATTGAATTGAGTAGACAAATAATCATAACTCAAATTTTTCTATTCATCAAGTGATGTTTGGAGGACAAGTTCTACAAGCTCATTACAACCCTCTTCTTTCTCTCCTTTCTTTTATAATTTTTTAATCACATAAGTTATAATAGGTTTAGTGTAGGATTAACTTATGATTTAAATTTAGGATTTCATGTATGTGTTATGGGGAAAATTGGAGAACCAATTTTCGGTATTTTCAGATTTTTAATCCTCATAATTATGTGTGTGAGTGTGAACTTGGGCTACAAGTCACTCTTGAGACTCATTTAGATGTGTAGAGGGCGGAGAATAATTATTAGGCCATTTTGTGAATTCAAGACCCTTTGAATTGAGCATTTAGACCCGACCTTAGAAATTTGACAATCAAGACATTGAGCACATATCCACACAACTAGAAAGTGTGAAACTCAATATAAAAAAAAAATAAATTTTAATACAAGAGTCCCCAATTTTGAAAGAATAGGGGCATGTTTTGGAGGCCATAATAAGAAGATAGGTCAAATAGTTACATAGACAAAGAAATTTGTAGGTATGAAAAATGCTAAAGATGGTCTTTAGTGAAAAAGATTCTATTGTTAGGGACACATAGTGACTAATTATTTGATTGTGCAATCTTAGTAAATTAGTGCAACCCAATTCATTTGTTGCCACAAATTCTTGAATGCATAATTTTTCATGATCATCGTGAGACATCGACATGTGCATTGTTATAAAGTTTGAAAAGGGTTTCATAATAAATTATTGGTGTGAACTATTCTAGAGTTCAACACATGATAAACATACTTGTTGGGTATGTTGGATGTTTCTGATATGTGGTTGTCATTGATGTCAACACTATGATCATTAATGTCATTTGAGGCTATATATGTCAAGGATATTGAGAAAATTGTAATAAATAAGTTGCAGTTTGTTAGTGATGCAGTGAAGTTCAATATGTTGTCTAGCTCAGTACAGTGATGATCAGAGGCTGTGGATTAAAGGGTTTCTTGTCGAGTATATCTAGTTTATCCAGGTTAAGTTTCATAGACCTGCATGAAGATTTGATAGAGTTATGAGCAATTGTGTTCTAACAATTATTCTGTTGCTTTAGTTGGTGTTCCTGAATGAAGATTATGTGATTCTCATAATTTTAGTTGTTACAAAAGCTTCTCTGGTGATTTATGATGTTTGTGGATGTTTCTAGATCATTTTGCTGTACAGAACGATGCAATTGCTCTGCTGTGACTCATTCATCTGGTAAACTTTTGCTCTCGGGTTTTTCCAGATTTGACTTGATTTCATTTTGCATTCTAAATTTTCTTTTTGCAATCTGTAGGTTATATATTTTCTAGTTGCTAATGAGTTGTTGCATCATGTGGCTTTGAGTCTTTCGTGGGTCCAAGACATTTTCTTTGAAACTACTAACTTGTGGTTTTGTAGTTTCGATTATCCAAGGCTATCTTTTTGAAACATTGTGTTTGTTTATTTCTAGATTAGAAAATACTTCAATTGGTGCACTAAAAAGAACATTGCTTGTCCTTTGCTTTATTTTGTTTGGGGTGGTAGGTGATTATGCTCTCACGTTGTGCAAATTAGGTGATCAGAAAACCAAACCCGTCCATTCTTGTGTAACCCTTACGATTCAATAATCGAAGTATCCTCTCCCCTTGCGCACTTGTGCGATCTTTGGTCTAAGAGAAATGGTTACTGACTCTAGAAATTGGGCCTTCCTTGGTGGGAAAAAGTACTCACCGCAAGGTGACTCAAACCGACAACGAAGCTCTTTGGCCGAGCTACCCCCAACCAGTATATAAATGTGAATCCTAAGGGAAAGCCTAGGATTACGAGTGCAAATGTGTCATACAGACCAAGTAGTACTCCCCAAAACCCTGTTGAGCATAACCTCTTCAGGATGGAGTGCCTCCTAAACAGAGCTTAATCTTGTGCCCCATGTATGGCCACTCGAACGGGGGTCCTGAACTAAGCACCTTTGTGTAGTAGCCAAAATCCTTCTATTTGCTAGCACAACAACGATTGTTGTGAAGGCATCCACATTCTCACAGTTCTTGATAGAGGTGATGAACCTGCCATGGGAGATTTATGGGGGTTGGAAGCTTGGTTGGCCTGAGAAGTAGTGCACTGTAAGGGGGAGCTCGTGCAACCAAGCTTCTAAATTCACACGCTAAGAATAAGTATGTTTGGGGAAACCCACGTGGAATCTAGCAAATATTGTCTTGGCCTAGCCTAGGATTGTGCTTGTCTTTATTGTGTTTGATCAAAGAAAAAATATTGCTTTTTCCAAGTGTTTTTAGAAATTCAAACAAAAAAAGACATCACTTTCAAATCTGGAAACAAACAATCAACCTCAGACAACTCAAAATTTTGACCAAAATTGCAAACAAATCAGACTTTTTGCTTTCTGCTTTGCATCTGCTGCAACACATTCGCTCTGCTGTACTGCATTTTCCTTGCAAAACACCACATTCACTCTATCAAAATGCATTCACCTTGCAGAACACCACATTTTCCTGTTTCACACCACATTTGATTGTCATAAAGTTGCATTCGCAATACTGAGCCACATTCACTTTTTGTAAAGCCACATTCGTCGAGATTAAGCCACATTTGCTATACTGCATTGCATCTGTGACCTAAAATGATGCATTTGCCTGCCAAAAACAAGACTCTGTCACAGACCAAAAATCAAAGTCAAACTTGTCCAAACTATTCATAAACATATTTTTCCAGAAGCATTCTGTCAAAACCAGATCATAAAATTGCTCAAATTTCTCATTTCTTGCACACTTTAGCTTGCATCTTACCATAGGGTCATCTTTGCAAATTTTAGTCTCCTCATTAGGCCTCACCATTTTCATTTTTAGTTATAAACTAACATTTAGGTTCTCATCTCATTTTGCATATTTTGGATTAGGACAACCTTACGATACTTTGAAAAATCTTGACTTTCAAAAATAGGTTTTCATTGGACTTAGTCATCATTATCTTCTTTAGCCATTGTCCCTTTGTGAGACCTTTCCAACTCAAAAGTCTAGTTACGAAACCTCACTTGTCATTTAGTCCTTGAAACAAGTCCTTTGTTATTCCAAAATTGAGACATAGATCAAGCTTAGGGTGGTTAGGCAACCTTCTTCCAAATCATTTAGACCTTTGCATTCACATACTTTAGACATTCAAGCCATTTTAGTCCTCACCTTGCACATGTTATCCTTAAAAATCCAAAAATATTGTCATAACTTTCATCATAGTCCTCATTGTGACCTTGGCATTTGGCATCCTTTCTTGACAATTTTATCACCTTGCATTGGTCATTTCCCTTAGGAAAAAATCATTATCACCTTGCATTGACATCCTCCAAAAATACAAAAAAAATAGTGTCATAACTTTTCATCCTAGTCTTCATTGTCCTTTGGCATTAGTCATTTCCTTTAGACAACATTGTCATATTGCATCCATTATCAAAAAAATCCAAAAACATAGTCTTGCATTGTCATCCTTTATCAAAATTCCAAAAAAAAAAAAGTCTTGCATTGTCATCCTTCATAAAAAAAAAAAAAAAACATCGGCTAGCATCATCCTTGCATTTAGTTGTCATTCTCATCATCCTCATTTGAGCAATTCTCTTTTATGGTGAAAAATAGGCTTCAAAGAAAGAGAAGAAAAATGGCAAACTTTGGACAAGATTCCAATCTCAACATCAACAATGACACTTATGACACGAACCAACACTGGACTTTTTCTAACCCATTTAGCAACTTGAACATACAATCTTCCATGAACATGCCATCTTCATCACGAAATCCTTTTGAAACATTCATGCAAAGAGACCAACATGGACGAGTATACACAAAAGACTTAGAAGCTATAGAATCCTGACATAGCCTCCTTTGTAGAAGACTTAGTCTTAAATGACCCTCAAAGATATCTCGCCATACTCTTAGACCAAGGGGTTAAGTTACCATGTGGATTTGACATTAACACTTTGAGACCAACATCACCTGACCATAATGTCAACAATACAAACAACATACCCAACACTAGTCAACCTCAAAATGATATAAGCAATACTTCCGGTGGTGTTACCTCCAAAACTGCCACAAGTACCATTAATGCTACCTCCAATGACATAACCAATCAAAAAAATTCCAATTCAATCAATGCAATATCCATTGGAGGGACACCAACCATGTCACAAGCCATAACACAATCAATGACAACAATGTCCACAATATCGTCACAATTAGTTAGTGCCACCTTTGGGTCCTCATCAATTGGGACAAGCTCTTCAAATCCTCTATTTGGAGCTTCATTTAGTGCCATGGGTGCCTCATCATCAAATCCTCTAATTGGTATCTCATTCAATCCCTTCGGAGGTAGTAAACGACATATCTTTATTCGAGGGCCACAACCAAATGTTAACACATCATCACAATTTAATACCAATACTTCCCAAGGGAAAAACATGACCATTCCCCATGGACAATTCCAACAATATGGAAAAGGAAATCTGAATACGTAACACATGACAACATTTGGACACCAAAATATTCATGGTCAACATATTCCCCAAATCTCAACTCAAATTGCTGGAGGGCACATTTTGACATATTCATCACATATTCACACTCATCAACAAGTCCCTAATCCAAATTCTCAATACCAACAACATATGAACCAAAAAAAATCATACATCTCACAACAACACATCCCACAACAAAACACCAACATATTTTCACAAAAAATGGGGACCCATGGGATACCTATCACTCCCATGTGTGATGCAACAAATAATCCCATAATCAACACCTTGACAGCTCGAGTGGCTCACTTACAAACAACCATAGAAAACATGCAAGTGTTCGACAAGAAGTCACACATGTCATATGAGCTATGCTTATACCATTTTGACACAAATTTGTACATTCCACCATTCCCTCCTAGATATGTGGCACCAAATTTTACCAAATACAAGGGAAAGACAAATCCTGTTGAACACATTCAAGAATTCAGAACCAACTGTATGGACATTGCCTATGAACAAACTTACTTGATGAGACTTTTCTCTAAGAGTCTTACAAGGCCTGCACTTGAATGGTTCTCCACTCTAAAAGGGATAAAAACATGGGACAAACTTGAAGACAAATTTGTGAAAAATTACGCGTATAACTTTGATATGGACACCTCCATCACTAGCTTATGCAATCTTACACAAGAAGATGCTGGTGAAACATTTATCCCATTCTTTCAAAGATGGAGAAGTCTAGCAAGTCACTGCCACATTGACATACTTGAGAAAGAAAAGGTTGACATGTTTGTTCAAACACTCTTAGGCCCATTGAAATATGGATTGCAAGTTCATTGCTGCACAACCTTCACAGACCTAGTGGAAAAAGGTGTCTAAGTTGAGAAATCCCTCATCGCTAAAGGGGAATTAAAATATGGTCCTAAAAATACAAATGCAAATCTGCTTGCCGACAAAAAAAAGTATTGGGTAAAAAATAAACATGTTACCAATGACGGTGTTGTTGATGCCAAGGATGTGAACACAATGGGTCTAGTCCTTCCTGTTAAAGGAGCTCAACCACAAAAAAAACTAACAATAATACTGACACCCCTCGTCAATAACCAAAGTGGTCAAAACAGTCAAAATTAAGGACAACCCAGTAAGAAAGATAATTTTTGAAAAGACGAACATACACCGCTTTGGGAGAGCCAATTGAGGATGTCCTTAAGAAGCTCCTTCAAAATTGTCTCATCACACTTGAGGACCCTAAACCATATGACCCAGGGCAGTTTAAACCATCATGGTGGGATGGTAATGCTTTCTGTGATTACCATCAGGCTAAAGGGCATAAAACATCTTCTTGTAAGCAATTAAGAAACATTGTACAAGACCTCATCGAAAATTGCATAATTGAAGTGGGTGGGCCAAAATTTGCATCCAATGTAGACCATACCATTCATAAGAATCCACTGCAAGACCATGGTTCTAATAAAGCCTCCACATCAGCCTCAAGACTATTAACAATCAAGCCAATTATGCCTGCGCTGCATTCAATTATTCAGGAGGAACCATCTTTAATAATGTCCGAACCGATGACGAATATGTCAATACCATCATTGTCAAAAGAGAACTTGAATGCAATGCTACTAATCGAAGTGGGAAAATCACCATAACTGGTCCACCTCCTTGGCAACCAAAAATTACAATACTAGGTCCATCCGCAAAACAACCATAGTTAGGCCCATCTACAAAGCAGTCCCAACCTAAGAGCCAGTTTAACCTCATTGATCAGCTAGGAAAAACCCCCGTGCAAATATTCATACTTGAATTGCTTCACATTTCACCTGCACCTAAGGCTATACTTGACAAAACCTTGCAAGAGTCCGCTGTCCCTTAGGACATTGATGTCAACTAGTTTGAGGCCATGGCGGGTTATCTCACTACACCCCATCATGTAAGATTTTCTGACCAAGATTTTTCATCACCAAAGTCCAACCATAACGACGCATTACACATTGAGGTTTTCATCCATAAGCATAAGGTTGAACGAGTTTTAGTAGATGGTGGAGCAGGACTAAATATATGCTCCTTAAAATTGGTTAAGGCTCTAGGCTTTTCTGATGCTTGTGTAGATGCGACAAAGAGCATAGTCATAAAAGCGCATGATGACAAGGAATGTTCCTCTCGTGGTGTGATCACTCTTCCCATTAGAGTTGGACCAGTCATTGTAGATACAACTTTCCAAGTCCTAGATCTCGAATTAACTTATAACATTTTTCTTGGCCGACCTTGGATTCACGCCCTCAAAGCTGTTCCATCCACCTACCACCAATGCCTAAAGTTTCCCTTTGATGAAACATAAATCACCATATATGGAGACCCTGACCCTTTTCAATATTGTACCAACCCAAGGGGTATTTCCAAACATCAAGTTCCCATCAACCGAGAAGCTCCTAGCTCTTCTTCTTCCAAACTCATTGACCTATCCACGCTCGCATGATCATCCACGTCCACTCCGTCCACATCTTTCACCACACCATCATCTTCCTCACTTCCTCAGGCTGAGTCCAACTGTCAAGATCCAAGACCTAGGCTATGGAGAATTCAAACTAAATACAACATATAGCATCACAACAATACCCAAGTCTCCAAAGGTCTATGGTCGACCATGTTTTAGAATGGAACCTAAAGAAATCTTCAAAGTTCCACCAAAGATAGTTTTCATAAAATGGGGAGACATGAACAACAAGGACATTGCTAATATTATGGGATGACTTTATAAAGAAATGGAAGACTTACCCCCATTACCAGTTAAGATATATGGCAAAGGATATGAAACGATGAAGGCTAAAGGCTACGATGGAACTAGTGGCCTTGGCAGAAATAAAATGGGGCAAAGAGAGCCCATAGAACCTTCCAAATGACCAAAATATCTTGGTTTAGGGTATGGTCTACCTGAAAATGACGATCGACGTACCAATGGACTTTCAAGTTCAAGAGCGTGAATGCTATGGAAAGTGTCAAGACTATTGAGGAATCCCCTATCGAAACTAACTCCCATGAGTGGGAACATGGCTCCCAATGATCCCTAAGTGACCGTTGCCTTGATGACTTGTTCCTTGAAACTAGAGAACTTACCTTTGAACAACGATTTTGGAAAATGTTTAAACTTGACACAACTAACAATTTGAAGATCCCAAGGAAACAAGAAAGTTGGGATATACCCTTTGAGCCAAGGAACAATGACAAACCTGAATCATCTTCTAGTCCTATTAGCCATACACCTGACGTATCTGCCCAACCATCCGAACTTAATGACCATCATCAAGATTCATTTGAGTTTCCACATGACACTACTAACCATAATGATAGTCCTTTTGTCCCTTATTTTGACAATGAGTATGAGTCAAGTGAAGGAGAATATTGGATAGAATCCGATTGGGAATTGGATGATGACAACTTCATTTTCAATGTCTCTGAATCCATTTGCATGCTTTCTGCTTCCTCTCCACAATTCACCAATATTGATGATGGTATCTCCTTAGTCTAGCCACAACTAATTGATTAGGAACAACAAGGCCCACCAGTCTTGAACATATTTCAGAATGTTGAGGCCATTGCAAAATTTATGGGACTATGTGATGGAATACCTAGTGGTGATCACAAGGATCGATTTGCTATTGACCTAGATTGCATAGCCTACTTTGGGGAGCAGGGAGACTGCTCCGTCCTCTAGTCACAAAATAAAAATTAGAAATAAAACAAAAAAATGAAATGTCTTTAGGTGAAAACCTAAAGGCACCTTTTGATGACAAAAAAGTAAAAATAAAGGACGTATCTGCGGGTGAAAACATCTATGTGGTGCCCAAAGATGGAGGACTAGACTTTCTTCCCATGAATCAAGAGAAATCAACTATGCTCATAGAGGACACTATAGAAGTCAACATATCAACAACGGACGAGCCTAAAATGGTCCTCTTTGCGGCATCCCTAACGGAAGAAGAGAAACTTGAGTTCCACAAGTTCTTTGTAGAGTGAAAGATTAATTTTGCATGGTCATATGCTGATATGCCTGGGTTGGATCCAAAATTGGTTTTGCACCATTTTCCATTACTTCCAGATGCCAAACCAGTAAAACAAAAGCTGTACAAAATGCATCCTCAGATCACCCTGTTAGTCAAAGCTGAACTCAAGAAACTGCTTGATGCAGGATTCATATGGTCTATCGACTATGCTGAATGGATATCCAATTTTGTACCAGTCACAAAGCCAAGTGGTCAGATCCACATCTACACAAATTTTAGAGACTTAAACAAAGCATTTCCAAAATATGACTTTCCGTTGCCAAACATAGATATCATAGTCGACCTCATGACAGGATACGAGATGCTTTCACTCATGGACGGTTTCTCAGGTTATAATCAGATTTGTATTGCCCCCGAAGATCAGGATAAGACAACATTCACTTGTCCTTGGGCTACATACTACTAGAATTTCATGCCTTTTGGTATTAAAAACACAGGTGCCACGTATTAGAGAGCTATGACAATGATATTTCATGACATGTTGCACAAGATAATGGAAGATTACGTGGATGACCTTTTGGCTAAATCCTTGACAAAAAAAGATCATTTGAATGTGTTAGAAAAAATATTCAAGAGATTGGAAGAATACAAGGTCTGCTTGAATCCGAGGAAATGTGTCTTTGGCGTCACGTCAGGCAAGCTTCTGGGATACATAGTTTCTCGTAGAGGAATTGAGGTTGATCCAGCCAAAGTGAAAGAAATATTAGACATGCCTCCTCCAAAAGGGATAAGTGAACTCATGACATTACAAGGCATGTTGCAATCTATTCAATGCTTTATAGCACAACTGGCCGACAAGTGAAAACCATTTCAGTATCTTCTACGCAAGGGTATCCTATTTTTGTGGACAAAGAAATTTCAGGAAGCCTTTCAACTAATAAAATATTATCTCTTGTGACCACCTATTTCAATGCCACCAATTGAAGGGAAACATTTGATCTTATACATTTCTACAACTTCAGTACTGGGGGTATTACTGGCACAAAATAGCCACGAAGAAAAGGAACAAGCCATATACTACATTAGTCGGACACTAGTTGGATATGAGTTAAACTATATGTCCATTGAACATGCATGTTTAGCAGTTGTCTTTGTTGCTCAATGTAGTACCCCTCCATTTATGCATATGCTTTCTGCTGTTATGTTTTTACACTGTAGACTATGATACCTTGTTTGGATATTTTGATCGCTGGTTTTGAGCGATAGTGGATTATTTTGTGACATGATGATATATTGTTTGATGATTATTGATTTCAGTTATGATTAGATATAGTTTAGATGTTTAATTTCAGTTGATTATTGCTATGTGCATGTTTGTGATGGACTAACAACTATTTATTTCGTTAGTTTGTTGTGACGTGTATTGGTGTGGAGAACAAAATCGCATCACTCGCTTGCGAGTGCCCTGTGATATCTGTGATTTTCTCCGCACGGTGTGTCTGTTTAATGCTTTATATATATATATTTGTATGCATGTTATTGCTTGGTTGTAGGAATTTGCAGGTACATGACACCGACTCCACCTGGGTATTCAGGTTTGAGCGTGTCAAGACTCAACGGATAGATTGATCGGGAGATAGTAGTTTGGTTTACCCTAGTCTAATCTTTAATCCCGGTCTTAGTACATTGTCAGTCTCAGTCTGAGTCTAGGTTTGTCTTGTATTTTCTGTTTGGATAAATTGTTTGAAAAGGTAAAATTTGGTTAAATTTTAATGTTGGTTTTTGTGCTTTAATTATTGTTATTTAAATTAATTTTAAATGTGGAAGAAATTACTTGCTTGATAATTTAATTCATTAATTAGCTTATTTGGTTAAATGGTTGATCTTAAAAGATTAAACTAATTTAATTAAATAAATAAATAAATTAAATTAAAATATTAAGTAATTAAATAGTTATATTTAAAAATTAAATAAATATTTGTGAAAAAGGTATTTAGTTATTAAATAAATGGTTGTATATTGGAAATTGGAAATTTAAATTAAAATAAAATGCATGCAATTGAAAATTGATTTTTAAATTTAAAATAAAATAAATTATTAGCATGCAAATTTGAATTGGCAAGATTGCCGTGAAGTGGAGAAGATATTTTCATAACCACTTCTCGACATGTGTGCCAGTGTGTTAAATGATTATTGTTTGGGAAAAATTGGTTATGGAGGATATTTTGGATCTCGGGAAAAACAGAGAGGTTGTTCAATTTCCTCACGGGGAAATTATCAAAGCTTTGCAAAAAAAAAATTCTTGCTGTGTAAAAAAATTTTATTTTCTAAGAGGATTTGTTATTTCCTCTGGGGTTGTATATTTGTGGAAGATCCCTTGGTGGGAGGATCTCTTGTGTTGGTTGGAAAAGATTTTGGGAATATTGCGTGCTTCAGGCAACAGAGGCAACATAAATTTTCTTCACCAGTAAGCTTTGGAAATCAGGTATTTTTCTTGTTATTTATTTTAAATTTGTATCTTTTTGAAAAGAATGGTTGAGAAAGTTTTATTTTGTGTTTCCTGTATTCTTTTCAGGATATTTGTAAAAAAAAATAAAATTTGTTTATACAGAAGAAATTTTTAGAGGGAATAAGGAAAGTTTGATAAACTGTGAATGAATTTCCTGTTAAAATTTTTTGAATGATATTTTTTTTTAGTGGAGAATTTTGCTGTGTATTGATTGAAAATTTCTTTGTGAAATAAACTGTTAAATGGATTAATTTCCCAGTTTTACTATAAGAAAACTCTGAGGAAAAAAAAAAATTGTTTAATCACAGTAATTTCTCAGATTTACTATAGAAACTTCTGTGGAATGTATTTACATAATAACTGTATTTTTCTTTTACTATTGAAAATTTGTATATATATTTAGGATGAACATTTGTGAATTTTATTTAACTATCATCCGAAATCCGTAAGCGGATTTTCTTTTTTTTATTGGACGAAGATTTTTAATTCAAAAATTGTATTCCGTATGAAATTTAGTATTAATAAATTCGTTAAATTTTTTTTATAGTTTTTAGGGGAGGGCCGAAACCCTCCCCATAATCAATAGTGGTGGGCGTAGCCCACCAAGGCTGCGCACAGCAGCTAGGTTGCTGGGCACAGCCCTGGGAAGGCTGCGTCCTTCCCACAGGGAAGGCTGCATCCTTCCCACGGGAAGGCCGCAGGAAAGCCCTTCCCTGTTTTCAATAAAACCTAAACGAAAAATTTAAAAAATTGCGAATTTTAATGTGTATGGATTAAATTCGAGTTTTATAAACTTAATGCGAATTTTTATATATATTATTTATGAAATCCGATTTAATTTGTAATACAAATTCATAGTTTATAAATATTTATTATAATTATATGCATATATATATATTTACTGTTTTTAAAAAAAAAATGGAAAGAAATATTATTTTTGTTAAATGGGATTATTAGAAGAATTAATTTATTAATTATCTAGATTTTTATGTTATGATAATTAGTTATCATGATTGAGATAATTATTCTTTAAATAAATTGTTTATCTGGAGTTATATAATTTTCATCATAATATTTAGTTATGAAATTGGGTTAATTGTAGATCTGATTTTCGTATTGCATGGAAAGTGAATTAAAACCTTAGACGAATAATTCTGGTATTTTATGTTATTGCTTGAGAGGATTTAGTATATCCGAACTATAGATATTTATTTTCCTTGATTTGCTTTATTGTGTTTTTCTGGGCAAAATGGGAAAGTTATAATTGTTCAAGTCTTCCAGAATAAATTATGTAGAAAGGGTGTATTATTGTTTCAAAAGTATTTCTTAAATTGATTTGGGTTGTGCAAGAGTTAAACATGGAGTTTGATACTGTTATGGGTTATTTGTTATTGTGAGATGTAATTTGTGCACTTGGTAAACCCTAGTCATGAAAACTTAGAAACCCTTGTTATGTTTAGGGGAGTGGCTATTTGTAAGGGCCGACACACAAAGTGGTGTCAGGGTAACTTACAAATAGTTTGTAAGTTAGTAAAAACTAAAGAACACAGTAGTTAGATTAAAAACACTTAACAAGATGTACATGCCTCGCTTATGACTCTTGAGCTACTACAGTCATGAGTATAAGATGAGAAGGCCTGGAATGGAAAATCGGTGTCTTGTTTCTTCAAAAGACATTCGATACCACAATAGTATGCAATAGGGGCTGGATTTCGTAAGAAGTTACCAGGGTAACCCAAGGATTGGGGGCTGGAACCTAGGAAGAAACACCAGGGTAACCTTTGCCACATTGTGATGACACTCCACCTAGAATAACAGTTAACCTTGTATTTGTATTACAATTAATTTTCTAAAATTTGGAAGCAATGTAACCAATAGTTTATTGTGTACTAGTGTCTAGGGTTAGTAGATTGGGTCTAGGTAACCTTATTACTATCTCCTAGCACGGGGGGTGGACCTACGAGTACCACATGGTTGGGTGGAACATGCACCTTACTCCTTTGGGTCCCCAATTTTGATCACAGCATCGAGAGCTTCATGGATGGAGAGCTCGCACTTGGATCATATGTGTATTGCATCATTGTATATTGTAAAATTTGTATTGTAAAACATCCCTCAAATGTTGTGAGGTGAACTCTTGTAATTGTAATCATTATTGAACTACCTCATCAGATGGATGAGTATTGTATATATTATCAAATGCAATGTATGGAAAACCATTTTGTACTTTATGTTATCTTGAATGGAAAATTTCAATGTGATGCAATGTTTATTATATTGTTAATGTTATATAACATGTGCAATGCGAAATACATAAGTCGCTTATGGAAACTCATAGTAGTGTAACGTCGCATAGCTTAATGAATGTTCACAACTAATTAACTTAATATTAATACTTTAAAATAAAATTATTACACCTTTATTACACAATTGCATCATTCTTAGGTTATTAAGACGGGGCATTACACTCAAAAGCTGAGACACTATATGTTGAATCATAGGAAACAGTTGGTAGCAAAGATTGACCCCTTGAAATATCTTTTGAGTCGTGCAACACTGACAAGACGTCTAGAAAAATGGGTCATGATCTTGAGCGAGTACGACATTCAATATTTGGAATGAAAGGCCATATAAGGACAAGTGATAGCAGACCAACTGGCAGATGCACTTGTACAAAGTGATCATCCATTAGTGGCTGAATTTCCAGATGAGTCCATATTCCATACAGAACCTAAGTCACCTTGGAGGCTATATTTTGATGGGTCTCATACCAGTCATGGCTCGGGGGCAAGAATATTGTTTATCACACCACAGGGAGACTCCATCACCAAGTCATTCCGCATTTCTTTTCCATGCATAAATAATGTGGTAGAATACGAGGCACTTGTGATAGGGCTTAGAATGGCCATAAAATGGAAAATCAGAACACTTCATGTTTATGGAGATTCCCAGGTGGTCATCAACCAAGTTAATGACAAATATGACACCAAGGACGAGAAATTAATGCCTTACAAATGGATGGTTGAAAACTTCGAGAAATATTTTCACATGTTAACTTTTGAACAAGTTTCGAGGGAACAGAATAAGGCAACAAACACAATGGCTACAATTGGCTCTCTCCTAGACATCCTAAGTAATGTGCCACAATTTGAGTTTCTGGTAGAACAGTTGTTGGTCCATGCATATGATATCCAAGAATTAGAGATGGTCTGCGAGCTTGTTGGTCCCAATTCTCCCTGGTATCAAGGCATTTATGACTATCTCAAGTCCCAAGTCCTTCCCCCAACCTATCCAATAACCAATGAAAGTCCTTTATCTGAAAAGCCGCCCGATACACCATCATCAACGACACCCTTTATCATCGTAGCTTTGACAACACCCTCCTTCGATGTATCAACACCAACGAAGCACACACAACCTTACACGAAGTACATGAGGGTATATGCAGGTCTCATTTGAGTGGTCCTACTCTAGCCAAAAAGATAACGAGACTTGGGTATTATTGGCTGACCATTGAAAAAGACGCACTTGAGTTTGTCAGGACTTGTTGCCAATGTCAGATACATAGTGATTTAATTCATGCTTCGGCACAATAATTTTGACCGATTACATCTCCTTGGCCCTTCGCACAGTGGGGACTCAACCTCATGGGAAACATCCACCCTACCTCCTCCAATGGCCAAAAATTCATTATCACTACCATTGAGTAATTTACTAAGTGGATTGAAGCCATCCCCCTTATGTACATAACCGACAAAAAAATTTCCAAATTCATTCTTAACTACATCATTTTCCAGTATGGTATTCCATAGTCCATCATCACAGACAACAGATGTCCGTTCAAAAACCAAGACGTTCATGAGTTATGTGAGTGATTCCATATTCAACATCATTTTTCCATGCCGTATTACCCGCAAAGAAATGGTCAAGCTGAGGCATCCAATAAAACCATCCTTAAAATTCTCAAAAAGACTGTCAATGATGCTGGCCGTGACTAGCGCATCCAACTTAACCCTGCTCTGTGGGCTTACCACACCAGTATCCACATGCCTACAGGAGCCACTCCATTTTCCCTGGTCTTTGGAGTTGAAGCCATATTTCCCATTGAGGTTGAAATTCCATCCTTACGAGTCTCCCTGAAGGGTCTAGTAGAAGATGAAGAATATAGACAGTCACGACTACACGAGCTGGAGATGCTAGAGGAAAGAAGAAATAATTCCCTGAACCATTTGTAGGCATATTAGAACCAACTCTATCATAGTGATAACAAGAAATTCATGGTCAGGAGGTTTGACATTGGTGATCTAGTTCTCATGCAAAATCCTAAAAATCAGGCTGACAAAGAAAAACTTGGAAAGTTCAAACCAAATTGGTTAGGTCCTTATGTTATCATATCCTCTTTCGGTTCTAGAGCATATCAGTTGGCTACTCCAGACAATGCACAATTGATAGAGCCTATCAACAGTCTACATCTTTGCAAGTTCTATGCATAACATTAGAAAGCCGGGCTGGAAACCTTAAAAATACAAAAAAATTGAAAAACATAGAAAAAATCGTCACCCTGATGAAAACTTGGCAAACAGGTGTCTTGGTGACACCAAAAATAATAAAAAAATGACAAAAATAGTAAAGAGAAATAATTCGTTCAAAAGTGAAAACGTGGTAAATAGGCACTTTGGATAAGTACCATGGTGAAAACCTGGCAAATAGGTGCGATGTGTAGTCGGTCATTGCTCTGCCATCTACTGTCACTCTATCTGCCTTAGTCCATTCGACACCACCATGACACCTATCACAAAACCCCATCATTTTTTCCCATGGCTGATAATGATTAACATCAAGTCTTGCATATCACCCATTCGTCACTCGCACACGTCCTTTCTACATTTGTCTGGTTGGGTAATGTTGGACCTGACTAGGGGAAAAATTAAATCATGTGACTACAATGGGTATCACACATGGTCTTGACAATCGAAAAAGTCTTAGAAAAAATCATAAACATCATAAAAAGTCCTAAAAAAATACTAAAAAGTCCTGAAAAAAGAAAAAAACATCATAAAATGTCCTGAAAAAGAAAAAAAGACTTAAAAATTGAAAAATGTCCTGAAGAAATCCAAAAAAATCAAAATATCTCAAAAACCCAAAAATAGAGTCATTTCTTGTCAAGTCCATTGAGTTATTCAGTCTTGGTCATTTGTCCGAACTATGTTGTCTCTGCACATTTGCTACATAGGCAAGGCTTTCTTTGAGCCCCTGAGACATTAGGTCAGTCCTTTTAGGTTTGTCAAAATAAAAATCATGGCTCAATCTTTGGTCATCGAGACAAAGTCATTGGTCATGTTGAACTACAAGGTCTCTGAATGTATGACATAGGCAAGTCCATCAATTGATGAGCCCCCGAGGCCGCACTAGGCCAGTCCATTAGGGTTCATGACACTACATTGGCATTCACGTCAAAAGTCTTCAAGCCAGACAAGTCATCTCAAAACAAGTAAAACTGCTGCAACCAAACTCTAGCAACTCTTCAATAAACATGCTAAACACATCAACATGTCAACATTGACATGTAGTCAACAACAGTCACCCTTCTATCAAAACTTTAATCAAAGTTTGGTCAATTTCTATCAACACAAGTCAAACTCAGTCAAAACCAGTCAAACAGTCAACTCTTGGTCTTTCTTCAAATGAGTCCTTCTAAAGAACAACCTCTGTCATTTGTACCTTAGGATGTGTCCTTCCTAGGCAGCGTCACTAGGGATCCTCTTGACATTTGAGGATGGATCCTCTTGGCATCAACATTATTCAAGATGTGTCCTACCTAAAATTTGACATTCAGACATCATCAAACATGGCACCTTTGACATTTGACACTTTGACATTGTCAAATACGACATCCTTGACATTTGAAAAATTTGGCACCTTTCGACACTTCAACATCATCAAACTTGAAACCTTGACATCAAAACACTTGACATTCAGACACTGGAAAACACTTGGCATTTGTCTTTGGCTCTTTTGTCATATTACTAGTTTCTCAGTGATGTCTTGACAACAAGATCTAGAGAAGCAACGACGTATCATGATGATTGTTTTGTCTTGTCTTTTTGGCATTCATGTTGCTAGTTCCTTGAGGATGTCCAGACAACAGGATTTAGTGGAGCAACGATGTTTCATGACTTATCCTTTTGATCTTTTTATGCTTGTGGTTGGTTGTGACAAAAAGACTAAGGCAATCACACTCCTACTATGAGTCATGATCATCCTTGTCTGTGATTGCTTGTCTTATGTGATGGTATGACCTTGCACACCTTGATCTATATCATATCATGGTGTTTGTTAGCCATTACAATAATCCACCCAATGATGATTAAGAACAAAAATTATTAAAGTCCTATAGTAATATGTTGAAGGATTCGGTCTTCGTGCTAACATTCATCTCCTTCTATCTTGTCATCGTGTCTTGTCTATCTCACGATGATATCTTGTGACATACAAAAACATAAGTGCATGGATGATCATATAAGCATTGCATTAGGTCCATACGTACATCTGTAAAACTATATACATTGCATCACATATTGCATCATACATATTTAGTAATGCATTTACATAATCATAACACATAACATCCATTCAAATAAATATATTATGCATATCATCATAGCATTATCATGACATATAAATAAACATTGCAATGGCATCACATCATAAATAGACACATGACATAACATATAAATAACAACATCATCATAGGAATCATAAATGCATAATTTACATAGGAATCACATGATAATCATAGCCACATCATCATAATAATCATCACATAAACATACATCATAATTCATAAATAATAACATGTCACATAACTCATATAGGCCGCATCAAAATTGCATAATATATATCACCTCATAAACAATGTCACAGGATAGAGTCACAAGATATCTAAAAAAATAGAGCTCGCAGGCTTGATGGTCAAATATAAATGTCATAATATAAATATCTGAAATGTCCTAAAGAAAAGTAACAATATATATGGCTATGCCGAGCTCTCCTCATCCCCTCGAGGAGAAGATCTAGGAGATTGATGCTCTATCAAAGGAACATATGCCATCATAGTCGCTGTAACATGTGCCTGGGATGCTAAAGGATTTGTCACTGTGGCCTATATCTGTGAAACTGATGGAACAACTACTGATGGCATCGTCTCTGTAGAAACATGAGGCTGCACAAACACTGAAACTGAGGGATCTGTCATAGGAGGCTTGCTGTGCGAGGATCTATGCTCTGATCTAGATGATCTGTGACTATGTCCTGACATATGACTCGAGGCATGCCTGTGGGAGTGGCTAGACTTGTGACCAGATGACTTCCTTGAGGAAGTGGATCTGCTGCATTGCTCTGGCTCTTGCTATTGTGCCACCAGCCCATCGATCTGTTGCTTTGTAAATGGCACGGATATTGATGGATCCCATGCTGACTCTTTAGATGACCTAGCATACTTGGCTATACCTACTGGAACAACCCATTGCTCGCCAAACTGTTGTAAGACCCTCTGTGGTAGTTATATCTCAATAATCAATTGGGTCTATATAGTCCTGCCAATCAAGTATCGAAACTGCCTACAAAAACTAAGGTGATCGGCCTCATCCTCCCACTGTTCGCAGTCCTTGTATGGTCTCCAAATGAAAGACATCATGGTATCAATCCAATGATTCCACCAACTTGTCTCACCAACTCGAGTTTGCTGTAAAGCACCCACATAATAATAGACGTATGGCATGGCATCTGCTAGCTGTGGTCTCTGGATTGGTGGACAAAATTTTTTAATGTGCTCCCATGCCAAAATCATCAAGAGTGTCGTATCGCATCCAATGCTCTATGCTCTCCCATAGACCACCTCATGGGGCTGATGATATAACATACCCATTAAGCAAGGTCCCTAGGCATACATGATCCTGTCCTGTCTCATCCCGACAAGTACATCTCCCTAGCCAATGGGAAATCCGTGTCCTCGGGGGTCCAAAATCAGTATGCCCCCAATTAGTGTCACTAATAGAGCATCAAATTGCTTGTAATGCTCCACCATAAACTCCTAGTGGATCCCATAACCCTCAATACCTAGCCCTGTACCCTGATCATGATAGTATGCTGTGAAAGTCTGATAACTGTGTTGTGGGTCGTAGAATATCCTTTCTCCCCAGATTGACAGATGAAGGATGTGATACACATCCTCAAGTGTAATAGTCGCCTCCCCCGTCGGAAAGTGGAAGGAACAGGTCTCTGAATGCCATCTCTCACAAAGTGTAGTCAGTAGTCCCCTATTTTCCTAGATAATGGGCATATAGGTGACATAATAGAGACCCAGTTGCATCAATCGTCATCACTCCCTCTCATTCACCTGGTCTTGGAATCTATAAGTCGATGGCCTGCTCTTGCACGTATAGAGAGGCGCTAACTGTCTTTGCACATGGAAAAACACGTACTAACATCTTATTAAAAATCATCATTATCATTTGTTTAATACAAAAGCATTCAAAATTTGAAGTCAAACAAAGTCAGCCTTGGTCTTGAAAAGTCAAAGTCAAATGCATCACGTTGATTTCATTTGCGTCGCAATTAGGCGTTTGCATCACTCCGTACTTCAATTGCATCTCGATTTAGCGATTGTGTCGTTTCTGCTTGCATTTGCATCACATCAGAGTAATTGTATCACACATTTTGTCACATGCGTCACTCAGTTCAAATGCATTGTTTGAGTTTGCAAATGCGTCGCAGTATTTTGAATGTGGCATTGCATCCTTCAATTGCAGCGCGACTTGGAAAATACATCACAATTTTCTGCAAATGCGTCACACTCCATTGTCCTAACCTGATGGCCTTTCACATTTGCATTGCGACGTATCAAATGCGTCGAACGCTCGCGCAAATGCTGCTTACATGCACACATGCCTCACAACGCATTCGTTGTTCGACCTAAAACCCTAAAAATGGTATGAAAAATGATGAAATGACAAAGTAAGATAGGGGTACGTATCGCTTGCTCTAAGTCCTTTGGCCGCTTGAAAGTTCGTACAATCTCTCTGTGGTGCTCGGTGACTGGAATCACTATTTTTGCTAAAGTCCTCGCTCTGAGCTCTCAAATTTACTAAGGTGAAAAGTGAAATTGAATTGACTTTTACCCCATTGTCAACTTATTTATAGGGTCAAAATGGCATTTGTCAAACCTTGTATTATTGGAGGCTCTTTGATTGACTTTGACCACCTTTTTGGCCGCCTTAAACTCCTCGAAACTCGAAATCATCTGCACCAAATTATCTTTCTAGTCACTAAAATGATCTAATCGGGACACTTTCCAAATTTTTCTTTCGTCGGCTTAAAATTCGAAAATTTTCCCGAGGGGGCATAGATACTTTGTACCTTTGTTGGGGCATGACTGTGATTTATTTTGTTTGTCACAATGCGACAAGCTGTATTATGACAAAGAGGGGCAAAATGTAGACACTTATTTTTATTCTTCATGATTATTAAATAAATAAATTTTTATTTATTTATTTAATATGTCACTAATTGTCTAAAGTCTTCCCATAATTAAATAAATTTCTTAATTTATTTAAATATCTTTATTCTTTATGTCTTCCTGAGTATTAAATATTAATACATCACTAATTCTTAAGTCTTCTTAAAATTAAATAGATTCTTAAATTTATTTAATTATTGGTCACTTTCTCTAATTAAATAATTATTTTTAATTATTTAATTATCTTATTTGACATTTCTCTCTTTTCAGTAAATAATTTGAATTAATTATTTACTGTCATGTAGTCCCACCTTTTGAATTAAAACAATTTTTAATTCAAAATAGTCATTTTCCTCAAAAATCAAATAATTTCCATTTATTATTTGATTTTCCAGCCACCTCTTTTTCTGTGCCAGTTTTATCTCTTGTCACATGCATTGTCAACCCTTGATTTGATTTTCTAAAAATCAATCCTGTCCATTTATTTTGAATTTGACCTAATGTTGCCCTAACCCTAATTGTGGGTTGTCAAATTCAATCTTGTCCGTTGATTCTTGGGCACTTGTCAATCTTCAACCTTGGCCATTCACTCAAAATTGCATTTTATCTAAAATGGCAATTTTGGTCTCATTTTGTCACCTCATGCTATCTAGATCTCATGCAATCTTGTTTTGTCATCTCATGTCATCTTGCAACCTCATGCACTCTTGTCATTTTTTCATAGGCATACTTACATCTCATTTGGAATAATTTAGACATAGTTTAGATGCTTACTAGTTGCATTATAACTTAGTAAATTGCATATTTTCATCTCAAATCCTTCAACATTTTCTTAGGGCTTGTCATTGTCATTAGATTGCTCATCATAAATATGAGGGAAACATGATATTTCCAGCAAGTTGAGAAGGTATAATGGAGGTCAGCCATGGAGAATGAAGACATTTTGGTGAGATTGTTTCATTTGTTTTAATGTTTTTCCTTTGCACTTCATTATTGCTTTGGGTTTTTATGTTAATGCTTTAATCTGCTAACCCTAGGAAAAATTCCCTTAGTTACAAATGACTTAGCAGACTATGGTTTATCTTTTAAATGTTTAAACAAAAAACACAAAAGAATAAACACTAAGTTACCTGATTTCAACTGAAAGCTAAAAATCAGGTAACAAGTCCATAGATCCCTATAATATGCACCCTCATGTGTGTTAGTTTCAAGGCATTGAATTGAGTAGACAAATAATCATAACTCAAATTTGTCTATTCATCAAGTGTGTTTGGAGAACAAGTTCTACAAGCTCATTATAGCCCTCCTCTTTCTCCCCTTTATTTTATAATTTTTTAATCACATAAGTTATAATAGGTTTAGTGTAGGATTAACTTATGATTTAAATTTAGGATTTCATGTATGTGTTATGGGGAAAATTGGAGAACCAATTTTCGGTATTTTCAGATTTTTAATCCTCATAATTATGTGTGTGAGTGTGAACTTGGGCTACAAGTCACTCTTGAGACTCATTTAGATGTGTAGAGGGTGGAGAATAATTATTAGGCCATTTTGTGAATTCAAGACCCTTTGAATTGAGCATTTAGACCCGACCTTAGAAATTTGACAATCAAGGCATTGAGCACATAGCCACACAACTAGAAAGTGTGAAACTCAATGGAAAAAATAAAATATAAATTTTAATTAAAGAGTCCCCAATTTTGAAAGAATAGAGGCATGTTTTGGAGGCCATAATAAGAAGATAGGTCAAATAGTTACATAGGCAAATAAATTTGTAGGT
Source organism: Sequoia sempervirens (assembly GCA_007258455.2). NCBI lineage: Eukaryota > Viridiplantae > Streptophyta > Pinopsida > Cupressales > Cupressaceae > Sequoia > Sequoia sempervirens. Next base: position 270,735,776 of record VDFB02000003.1, on the reverse strand, counting down.
ATGAAAAATGCTAAAGATGGTCTTTAGTGTGAAAGGTTCTATTGTTAGGGAAACATAGTGACTAATTATTTGATTGTGAAATCTTAGGCAATTAGTGCAACCCAATTCATTTGTTGCCACAAATTCTTGAATGCATAATTTTTCACGATCATCATGAGACATCGACATGTGCATTGTTTTAAATTTTGAAAAGGGTTTCATAATAAATTATTGGAGTGAAATATTCTATAGTTCAACACATGATAAACATACTTGTTGGGTATGTTGGATGTTGCTGATATGTGGTTGTCATTGATGTCAACACTATTATCATTAATGTCATTTGAGGCTGTATATATCGGGGATATTGAGAAAATTGTAATAAGTTGCAGGTTTTCAATGATGCAGTGAAGTTCAATCTATTGTCTAGCTCAGTGCAGTGATGATCAGAGGTTGTGGATTAAAGGGTTTCTTGCCGAGTATATCTAGTTTATCCAGGTTAAGTTTCATAGATCCGCATGAAGATTTGATCGAGTTATGAGCAATTGTGTTCTAATAATTATTCTGTTGCTTCAGTTGGTGTTCTTGAATGAAGATTATGTGATTCTAGTAATTTCAATTGTTGCGGATGCTTGTTTGGTGATTTATTATGTTTGTGGATGTTTCTAGATTGTTCTCTATTTGTGTTGTTGGTCCACATTGATCGTTGTGCTTGCGATTGGTGATTTTCTCTTGCGTGTTCATGTTTTTCATGTTCATGGCTGACAGGGTGATGTAGCGTGTTGTGGATCTTCATGGAGTAATTGTTTGAAGTTTTTTCATGTTCGAGATATTGTTTTGGGTCTTCACTATGTTGTGGTCGACTTTGGTTGGTGGACATTGAAGATTATTTGTGGATTGAGCCGATAGTTTGTATTCATTTTATTGTTTTTTTGAAGCCGACTTGTAGCGATGTAGTTTCTTGTTGCAGATATATATAAGTGATTGTTCATATCATTTGAAGGCAAGTGTGTGCATGTATGAATTCAAGATGTGTGAATAATGTCAAAATTATTTGAAGGAAGAGCAGAGTGTGAAGAAGAGTGAAGTAGAGTGAGGAGTGAAGAAGAGTTTATGTGCTTAACCAGAACTATAATTAGGCATTAGCAGATGCTATTTTCTCAATTCAAAATCCTCCAGATGTAATCCAAATGTTTCTGTAAGACAGTGTGTCTTCCTTGGGAAGAAAGCCTTGTTGTATTTGAGCAGTGTGCTCTAGGTAGTGTGCCTGAATGCATGTGTATTCCCATTTATTCTTTATACTTCTAATAGGGTATAATCTTGTGGAATAACCTCCACCGTGTTTTTTTCCCTAATAGGGTTTCCATGTAAAAAATATTGGTGTTATGTGTGTTTCTGAAGTGTTGATTATTTATGCTTTCATGGTTATTTATCATATCTGAGAATAAGGTTAATAAGTTTAAATTTCTGGGACAACTGATTCACCCCCCTCTCAGTTGTCTGCCCTTGTGTTGCCAATAGGGTATTGTACTCTTGGTAAATATTAGGGAAAGGACACATCTACCCTCAGAAAACTAGAGGCTGAGTCTAAATAGAGCACACCATGAGCTATAAAGGATGTTGTAGTAGAAATCAAGGACATGGTGGTTGTCATGGTAGAGGTTGTCACATGAATATTTATTGTTATAGTTGTGGTGAACTTGGAATGCATCGTTTCCATTATATAAGTATTACATTAGAGAACATAAAAGTAACTTGATTTTTCTATTGTACTTTAATAGTCATCATCTAGTCCAATTTCCACTTGCACTAAGAGTGATGTCATATAAACTAGTTAAACTAAGGGCCTAAATTGGATCTTCCCCCAAGAAAATAATAGATGGGATTAAATGCTTGGATAAAGTAAAATACACATGCAACGATGACCATCCCAATGCAAGGTGGTGAATTGTGATACTTGAGACCATATTGTCTACAAATTCATATGTGAAAATATAGAAATTCTAACTTCTTGAAGGAAAATCACATTGGAAGGATCAAAATTTTGATAAGTGAACCTAACATAGAACTTACAAGAAATGTCTCTAAGGAAACATACATTACACATATAAATTTAATGTGGGGGAATCCTCTATAAATATTTTTGGTGGATCATCCTCATTTGCTAATACAACATAAATATTGCTTAAAAGATGACTTTACTTTGGTAAGAAATAGTCACCCAATGAGATAGAGTAACGTTGAGCCCCACTATCTCTTCCTTGATGAGTCATAATAATTATGTGATGCACTACATGATTGCCTAATGGGTTGATCACCTGTAGATGAAGTCCCAAAGATAGAAAAGTGACCTTAAGATGACAATTTAAGTGGTTTGAATTAGAACAATTATGGAGTCTAGGGAACATTTCATGGACGTAGTACTAGATTTCATCAAAAAGTAAAAAGTATCATAGTTTTAGGGGTTTTAGAATTGAAAGTTTTTTTACCTCCAATAATGGTCCAACCCTTGTCCTAAGTAGTCAATATTGGAGCCTTGGTGCTAAGTTGAAAGGCCAATTGTGATATAAGTGAGAAATCTCTAGTAGATTATGATCACAAACTTGACACCATAATTTTTTTTTGCATAAATTAATGTAGTTCGCCTTTTGCAAAAAGTGAATAGAGTTTTACTGAATTTACAAGGAGTTTTAAAAGATTAGTGGTGAGGTCTAGTTGATATAGACCGTCTTGTGGGGATTGAAAAAAAAGTGTCTTGTTCATGACAAATAAAATATTCTAATGACTAGATAATATGCTCCATGAAAGCCTAGAGATGAATTGGTAGACCAAGAAGCTAAACCCAAATACGAGGCTTGCGTGATACTTGCTCCGAGACCTTGAAATTGTGGGTCTAATGAGACAAAACCAAAAGGTAGTTGCACACAAATAGGAAACAAGAGCGGTCAAGTGCATATTAAATTGTTAAGGTTCCTTAAAAGAGAACAATTAAAAATATTTGGTAAGATTACAAACCATTGCAAGGTAGATGCCATGTATGCTTAACCCAAGTAGTAAGTGATTGTTTTGAGGGGATATGAATAGCATAGTAAGCAATTAAACTATATCTTTTATACCATTGGAAAATAGAGTCTATATTACTAATAGATAAGAAAACATCAACAAGATTTTTCGTGTTCATTACTTTGGCACATATATATTTTTCTTACAAATTTCCTTGCTCTCTTGGGCACCATGCTCTTTGTCATTTGCAACCAAAGCTATAGAAGGTTGACAACGAGCCATACAAATAGCCTTAATCATTCATAAAGATGAAATTAATGGTGTAATTAGTATGGTAAACTCCATAGTATCCCAGTAAGGCAACATGATAGAACCAAAGAAGCCAAACAGTAAACCTTGAAGCCACATAAGCACAAAGACAATTTAATTCATACAAGCCTCCAACTAGAGCTCTCCAATGCCTATCTAAAACATTGTATTTGGTATCCTTTGTTGGATCATGTTTTCTTATGAAAACAAGTAGATTACATAAATATCAACAACTGTGTTTTTATATGGTATATTACGATATTATGAGGGAGCATATACCTCAACCAGAAGTCATCATTCATCTAAGCTACCATGAGTACTGAGGACCCAATTCATCAAAATCACATAGAAATTGAATTGACTCAATCACATCCCAAAATATTCGAACCTTGAAATAGATAGAATAATAAAAGAATATACCATCATCCTTACCAATTAACGTCAACCAATTAAACCGCTACCCTTCAATTTACTAAATCATATCTTGCTCTCAACCATCTTTAAATTTTCAAATTTTATTCCCAAAGGATCCCCAGTACGGCTCAAAGTATTCTTAAATGGACCCATGCATATCTCTTGACCGTCTCTTGCAAAGGAGGCTTCACCTTCATTCACCCTCAATCCCCAACAAGACAGAAAATGGAGGGAATGTCACATTCAGTCTCCACCACTTGCAAAGATAAAACAGAAATATCACCTCTCAATTCCTGTTCTTTTGGATTTGGATGGAAATTTCTCATGAATGCCATTACATCAACTTTTTCCGATTGAATACTTATCGTTCCCATTTGACACGTAAAAGAGAATACCTTATGTCTGGGCATTAATTTTCCAGGCTTAGTCAAAAGGAAGCAGTACGTTCTAATATGTGTCGAAATTATGAGTACGTCATATGCTTCGACTGATAAACCAAGGAAGGTTACTTGGACATGACTTCTTATAACAAGACAGGAAAACTTGGTGTATATGAGTATGTTCAATTATTGTATTTTGCTCTCATCTCAAACGCTTTCAAACGACGATTATCATGTCGTATAAAACTAGAATGGGAATTCATTCTGTCCAAGAAAGACTTGTTGTCAACATCTATCATTAATGGAGGTGAAATGATCAGAGATACATATATAACTCCTGTTCATGAAAGTTCTAGTCAAATAAATGACTAGATTATATATTTCTATTGGAAAACAATAAAATAATGAAGAACATGGAGCTTGAAGAAAATTAGTGTAATTTTGACTCAAATAACGTCTTTAGTATATTTTGTTGGGAGGATAAATAGAAACGTATCAATTTTCTTTAGGGAGGATAAATACAAATCTATCAATTTTCTTTAGCTTAATGTTCAAGATTGTGGATATCTTCATTCGACTTTGTTTTATGGTACATGATTACCAAATTAAGATGATTACAACAATGTTGATAAGCACCAACAAAGAAACTATCGATCAATTTCTAAACTATTGCAATGATAGAGACTAGTCATTATGTGATCCTATCAACTATCATTCAAAAATAACAATGTAAAAAAAAAAAAACATTTTCACTTCTACTAAGCAATCCAATGCATTAATTTTTTTTGTAATGTTAACGTTTGTTTGTAGAATGTGGATATTCAAATTTGTTAACAAAAAATAAATAAATTATTTGATTAAGACATTTGTTAAAGGTTGATTTAAAAAGATATGAGATACTAGACCAATCAATTTGCTAGTCCTTTAACTATTTAAAATTGACTATACTTCAACTATAATGCAATGACAAGAACTCGTTGCTACATGAAACTTTGTGTAATGGTGAAAATTTTATGTATTTAATTTCTCTTTGTGAAATTATTACTCAAATATTTTTTTATTGTAATAGTGAAAACTATATACCTTACACTTTTCCCTTTTACATTGGACTTTTTTTTGACTTGTTCACTCTTTATACAATGACAAATGTAAAAGTGGCACAAATTTTCCCAAGGGATAGTACATTACCCAAGATTATCTAATCCCATTTGCACTCATTCATAAGCATTGATCCTAATTCCCATATTTTATTTTTTCCCACCCAAGTTCATATCTATAATTTATAGGTTTAAACCTAGGGAAATTCAATGATTGGTGAAAATGAACCCTAAACCTTTAAATTTCAAATCAAATTTGTGGCAACATAACACATCCTATTAGCCATTGTGTGTTGATTTGAATTGCAAAAGATTTCACTTGCCACTTTACTAACCTTAGTTCATTTTGGATGACCTAGATATATTATTAGAGATCATATTATTGTCATGTGAGCATTCATAGAGCATTGCTTACTACTTGCTTGCATAAGCATCTAGGAATTTCTTTACAAGATTGTCTTTATTTTGATCTTTTTAAAAAGTTGTTAAATTGGTATCCTGACAATTTGATGAGTTGTAAAGTAAGGTAGATATTTTGCACATGTAGTTATCAACTTATAGATCTATATCTTAGTTTGAGAGAGAATACATGACTAAAATTGTTAACCATCTAATGTGCAAGGAAATGAAATATAAAGAAATAAAAAGGTCAGTGCATTTTTTTTAACATTTTATATTATTTACTTGCATATTTACACCTAGGATGGGATAAAATTACTTATATAGGTATCTACTTGGGTAGGTTTCACATGTGACTTGTGATGAGCCCCAATATTTCCCTCATCTCATGTGTATTTTCCTTGTTTTTATTTGCATTTCATAAACATTCACATCCTTTGAACAATCTTTTTGATGAATAGTTTGATAAATCACTAGTTTTAAATATATACATTGTTTAAATTGAATGATTATATATTAAAAGTAGTTATTTTTAGAATAATATAGCATTTTTAATCTTAGTTATAATAATTGACATGTTCATGATTATTTACAGTGCAACAAAATTATTTCATTGAAGTTAACCATTTCATGCAACAACCAAGGTCGACAACTTACAACCACATATATAACTTACTTCTAACTATGATTGTAGCGTGCCTACAATTATGACTATAACATTCCCACAAGTATGAAAACAACTTCCATGCAACAAAGGGTTGTAGTGCACCTGCAATAAAACAATAGAAGAAGAGTTCCTATACAAGTGGCAAGTCTTGACTCTTCAAATGAATAAATGGAGCTTTCCTGAAGTTGAATAATTTAATCCACTCATGCTCATTTTTATCAACAAAATTATTTTTTTGAACATGTTGTTTTGTCCCAATTGGAATGTTCTTCCTACCCATTTAGAGATATTTTCTTAAGATAACAAATAAATAAATACATCCTCCTCTGACACATTTGGGAGTGGTAAGATGAATGTTGCAATAGTTACATAATAGAGTAAATATACTTGATATAGATAATAGATAAATATTAGTGCAATCTATAATGGTATAACAATTAGTAGATGTAGAAGCATATTTGAATGCAATAGATTTTTTTGAGTTAATAGAAGATTAAATTTCTATTCTAGGATATCTTTCATCTCCAGTATGTCATGAGTATTCTAAGCATTGTGATTTGGTCAATTTTTTTATTTGGAGGAGGAGAGAACAAAATAATTTTACCCAATCAAGGGCCCACTTGAGGTGAACAAAATCTAGGTCTTTATCTCAAGGTTAGTGTAGATTCTTACACTTTTAGTTTAACCATATTTTGTAGTGTCTTAGTGAATTCCTCCAAGTTGCAACATTTGCATCAACCTACAGCTTAGAACTAATATTTATTTTTTGGTCTGTTTAAAAGAGATTTCCATCTATACAGTATATTTCATTTTTAATGTAACAACACTTTTTTTAATAAGCTTTATTTCTTTCCCATGTACACAATATTAGAGTCTCAATCCTCTAGAAATATAATGTTGTACATATAGTATTGGCACCATGTCAAAAGATACATCACTAGGTTAACATGTACATGAACTAGCAACATGAACCAAATGGTTGCTTGATTAGTGAACACTTTATCCATTGAGTTGTGTGCAAGCCTTAGCTACACTAGATGTAATTGGAAATTGATTATGTTTGTAGTTTTTGACGTCATTGTCAAGAATAGTGTCAAGTTTTATAATTCTTGGGTTTTCAAGTAGATTTTATTGATTTTCCTAAATTAAAATTTATGTTTTGCAACCTAGGATTAATCACCTAAAACAATGTAAAAAAGATCTACTTACATTATGCAAAAAGTAGGATCTTTGAGCTTTGGCACATTAGAGACTGATTGGGAAGATTCCTTCAAAAGGATAGTGATAGTCGAACACCAACTAACCAAGGTGAAACATATGTAGTAGGTAAATAAATCACAATTGAAACAACAAGACATAGGAGTGAATCTATCACATCAAAAGAAAAGTCCATAAAATTCTCCCCAAAAGTTATCATTAACCAAGAGTTAAGTGCACACTTAGTCTAGAAGCTATTTTCTAAAGGCCACTATCGCACTATTCAATTCCATAAATATCTATTTGGAGAACTTTCATCAAAGCATCTGTATAAACCAACGAAAGTTACGTGGACATGATTTCTTATAACACAGCAGGAAAACTTGGTGTAATGCGTACATTCAATTATTGTATTTTTCTCACATCAAACTCTTTCATACGACGATTATGATGCCGTATAAAACTAGAATGAGAATTCATTCTTTCCAAGAAAGTCTTCTTGTCAACGTCCATCGTCAATGGAGGTGAAATGACCAGAGATACATATATAACTCCTGCTCATGAAAGTTATAGTCAAATAAATAACTAATTATATATTTCTATTGGAAAACAATAAAATAATGAAGAACATGGAGCTTGAAGAAAATTAGTGTAATTTTGATCCAAAAAAGTCTTTAGTACATTTTGTTCAGAGGATAAATATAAATGTATCAATTTTCTTTAGGGAGGATAAATACAAATCTATCAATTTTCTTTAGCTTAATGTTCAAGATTGTGGATATCTTCATTCAACTTTGTTTTATGGTATATGATTATCAAATTAATATGATAACAATAATGTTGATAAGCATTAACAAAGAAACCATTGATCAATTTCTAGACTATTGCAATGATAGAGACTACACATTGTGTGATCCTATCAACTATCATTCAAAAATAACAATGTAAAAAATATAATTTCACTTATGTTAAGCAATCCAATGCCTTAATTTTAATTGCAATGTTAATTGTTGTTCGTAGAATGTGGATAATCAAATTTGTTAACCAACAAATTTAAATTATTTGATTAAGTCATTTGCTAAAGGTTGATTGAAAAAGATCATATTGCAAGCTTTAAAATAAATGGGATATTGGACCAATCATTTTGCTAGTCCTTTAAGTAATTATAATCAACTATACTTCAACTATAATGCATTGGCAAGAATTAGTTGCTACATTACACTTGTTGTAATGGTGAAAATTGTATGTATTTAGTTTCTCTTTGTGAAAGTATTACTCAAACCTTTTTTATTCTAATGGTGAAAACTATATACCTTGCACTTTTCCCTTTTCGGTTGGAATTATTTTGACTTGGTTATTCTTTATATGATTACATGTGTGCAAGTGGAACAAATTTTGTTAAGAGCTAGTGCATAACCCAAGATTATCTAATCTCATTTGCACTAATTCCCACAAACCAATCCTAATTCTCCAAATTTCTCTTTCCCACCCAAGTTCATATCTATAATTTATAGGATTAAACCTAGGTCTCAAATTTAGGGCCAACCTAACTTGTTCTATTAACCATTGTGTGTTGATTTGAAGTGTAAAATATTTCACTTGCAATTTTACAAACCCTAGTAAATTTTGGATGACCTAGATAAATTAGTAGAGATATTCATAGTAGTATCATTTGAGCATTCATAAAGCATGATCTACTATTAGCTTTTCATTAGTATCTAGGGATTTATTTGTAACATTATCTTTATTTTGATCTTTTTAAAAAGTTGTTAAATTGGTATCCTAACAATTTGACGAGTCATAAAGTAAGGTAGATATTCCACACATGTAGTTATCAACTTATATATTTATAACTTATTTTTAGAGAGCATACATGACTAAAATTTTTAAGCATTGTTGGCAAGAGGAAAAGGGGAACTATAGTCTAGAGATTTGTACCCTAATATCCCTTATGTAGCCTGTTTATACCCCAGAGGATACAATGAGATAAAATAGTAATTGCGGAAAGGAAAGCTAGATCAAAATTCATTCCATATATAACATTAAGCAGAGTCACATTCATCCATAACATATATATATATATATATATATATATATGTATGTATGTATGTATACATGTATACATGTATCCACATATACATATGTGTATCCACATATACATATGTGTATACATACATGTGTGCATGTATACATACATGTGTACATGTATACATACATGTGTACATGTATACACACACACACACACACATATACTAATCCTTAAATATTTTATTTTCTTCTTCACATCTATCTTATCCTATTATATCGATTACCTACATATATTTGTACATTGTCTCTTAGAGAGATGTGACCCTTATAGACCACCTCTTGCTCAACCAACTATGTCATTCTTATATTTTGCAAGTCCTATGTGATAGCTTGTGATAGGATTTAGTGCTACCTTATGACCTAACTAACAAGCATTTAATGTGCAAGGAAATGGAATATAAATAAAGCCAAAAACCATGAAAGAAGATGTTGGTGCATATTTTTTCTTACATTTAGATTATTTAATTGCATATTTAAACTTGGGATAAAATAAGCTTGATTAGATAGGTATATGCTTGGGTAGGTTTCACATGTGAGTTGTGATGAGCCCCAATATTGCTCTCATCTCATGCTCATTTTCCTTGTTTTTATTTGAATTTCATAAAAATTAACATCCTTTGAAAAACTTTTTGATGAATACTTTGATAAACAGTAGTTTTAAAATTATTATTTTTAGAATAATATAACTGTAAGTATGGGGAAAATTCATAAATAAAAGAGGTTGAGATCAAGTAGCAACCACTCTACCTAAAATCTAAGCCAAATCCAAAATCCAGAACAAGAAAGCACAAATGATAGAGGAAATCAAACAAACATGAAAACATAAAGCAAACTCCCCTATCAAAGTTGATTATCTTCCTTGTTTCTCCTCCATTCTTTCTCAAGTTGCAAGTTTTCCCTCAACTTTCGAAGTGTTTGAATACCTGCAAGTGACAATGACAAGATAGCAAGAAGTTTGGAGAAAATGTGGTTTTAAGGTCAAAATGAAAGAGACAAGCTTCTTTTATAGAAAAGCTTCTCGAATGGACAGACAAGATAAAAAATCTAGAAGATTCCAAGATCAATGGTTGAGGTTTCATGCACCACAAAGTAGTGGGCTAGGGACGGCTAAGGATAGACAATCAAGATTCTTTGAAGACTGAAAGCAATGAACGGTCAAGATTCAAATGAGGAAGTGGAGGGAAAGTAGTGGAGGAATCAAATAATAATTTTTAATTCATGGAGAAGCATGTGAGGAATTAAATAATCATTTAGATTATTTATTTTGGAAGAAAAGGGAAAATGGGTATTTAATTAAATGATTATTGTGCAACCATTTAATTAAAATAGAGGAAATAGGAAAGAGACATTAAATAATTAATTTAGACCAATTATTTAATAATAGACAAAAAAGGCTAAGTGAATAACTAAATAATTAGAATAATTATTTAGCTATAGATGAAAGGTGAAGAGTGAATAATTAAACAAGAGCTCTGAAAGAGTTAGAGTCCCTATTGGACAGGAAAAGTAAGGTTTATGAGATTGTTTGAGTAACGTTGTGATAGTAGTTGTTAATATAATGTCAAATATTTGTGATATTAGTTGTGTGTACACTGGCCAACAGTTCTGACTTGAGAAAATGTAATGTAGGGCGCTGTTAGGAAAAAAATGCTTAGAATGGACAAATATAAATTTTGCTGTTGTAAATTTAGGGTATACATCTTTCATTTTGTAAAGCTTGATTGGTAATTTAGAATTTGGGTAAGTTTAATGTCTTAATTAATCATATTTTTGGATGTAGATGACAAAAAATTTATGGTCTTTGAACATTGTAAGATATGGCCATTTTTCATTGTTTGAAATAGTGTTTGAATGTTTATGTATGTATATATATGTGTTTATATGTACATGTATGTGTTTTACATTTTGCATTTATTTTGATCTGATTTTCATTTGATGTGAAAAGATTGAAGTGCGGTTGCTATTATTGCATTTTATTGTTCAACTTTGAATGTGCCAAGAAAAAGATTATTTATATATATATAGAAGTATGTATACATACATATATATGTGTGTTTATATGTATGTACATATACATATATGTAAGTATACACATAGACATTTATATATGCGTCTATATATACATATCCAATTGGCCATCTTCTTGGTGAGGCTGTAATCTATGTCTGTTGAGATGGGTTACATCTATCGTGTTCGAGGCAATAAAATTGGTGTTTGCAAGTTCCTATATGTTCTACACTTTCATTTTTGGCTTGTTGAGTGATTTACTCAGATTGTTTGTTGAGGGCGAAATCAGTGGCTTTTGAGGGGGTTGTGAATATATATATTTGTACATACATATACATAGATATATATACATTAACACATAGAGAGGTTACAATACACAAATTGGAACAAGGGTAGGTAGGTATATCAAAGGAAAGAGAAAATATCATGAACGTTTGATTGAGATTTTTAATGCAAAATCACATGGCAAGAAAAGAGACATAACCTGTTGTATTGACGATGTGGAAACAAGATGGTTGTTGTCGGTTTGTCCACAACATAAGACAATGATCAAAGATAAGTTTTGTTAGTGTAGATCTTGGCTATGCATGTCTTGTGTTGTAGAGGCTAATTGGTCATTTTCAATTTGTCTTTCGAATGTGAACATTGAATACGAAAATCTTCAAGTAAGTTGTATGGTTCATCTTGTAAATTTTATGTCTTAACTAGTCATATTTAATCATGTAGCTAGCAAAAAATCTATGATCTTTAAACATCATGCGGTGTGTACATTATCTATCTTTTGGGATAGTGGGAGTAGCTATAGAATAGTGTAGGATGTTGATCATGAACATTTCTATATATGTGTGTTTGTGTGTGTATGTATATGTATTGATGCACATATATATATATATCACAACGATGTATTGATTGATCATTTTCAATTTGTGTTTGGAATGTGAATGTTGAGTAGGGAAATTTTTGCGTTTGATGTATGATTCATCTTGTTAATTGTTTTTGTCTTGATTAGCCATAGTTAACCATGCAACTGAAAAATAATTTATGATCTTTAAACATTGTGAGATATGTACATTATCTATTATTTGGAATACTAGGAATAGCTATACAATAGACTACGATGTTGATCTTGACCATATATATATATGTATGTATGTGTACGTATATATATTGACACACACACACATATGTATATAGTATGTATTATTATATGTAGTGCAATTGCTTACACACACACAGACACACACAAAAACACACACATATATATATGCATATCTATATTATTCATGATACACATGCACGTTGATGTATATATAGGTAATATATAGACATATAGATAATTAGAATTTTGTCTTTGGAAGCCATTTTTTTGATTTTATTTATTTAATTAGAAAGGAAGAACATTGACCCATAAAATGCAACAATGTAAAACAACTATAAAATGACACTCTAAAAGAGATACAAAGTGATAATTGCAAATCGTTTGAAAAGACATTGATTGGATGATTTAAGACCTGGACATTTTCCAATTACTCAAATCCAATTTAGGTTTTCATTTAATAAATTCAAAGGAAATAGGAACGCATCTGTAGAGAAAATACATATAACAACAAACAATAGACATTAACCAATAAAATACAAAGTAGTGGGAAAAGTATAAATCGACACTGTATGGGAAAAGTATAAAATGGCACTGTAAAAGCCATATGATGTTAGAAATGCCCCATTTTACACTCACAAAACACTAGACACAGATTTAATGATTTTTACATCAGGACATTTTCCAATTACCTAGAACTAATTTTCATTTTCATGTAATAAATCCAAGTACAGTTGCATTGCATGTGTGCGTGGGAAATATTACTTCCATTCTTAATCATGATCAACACACTATCATGTCAAGTCTTTATGAAGACATAATAAACACTACTTAAGAAAAGCAATAAGATAAATGATAAATGAGTGTAGCAGAATGCGATGTTGTACTGAAATGAGATGAAATCAGATAATGTTTGTATAAATGGCTATTTAAAAAAATATTTGTGCTGACATATGTTTTGTTCAATAAGTCTTATCCAAACCAGGATAAATATCCTTGATCAAGTTGCCAAAATTAAAAAAAATGGTATTTGATAGATTACAATGAATTATGAGATATATAATTTATAGAAATCCAACTAGTCTTATGTACATAGGATGAGTCAATTGGATGCATATGGAAATGACAATTTCATTGTGAGTATAGCTGCATGTATATCGGTGACCACCAACGAGGACATTTTTTGAAACTTCACTGATTGAGGTGATTGCATCGAGAGATTAAAAGTACTAATTAGTTCATGCAAGAAATTGTTAAAAGCACAAAGAATGAAAATATTAGAGAGAGAAATTGTTAAATATTAAAGAGAGGCAAGATGAAAAGAAACTTACAAATGTGTTTTCAAATACTTGTGAGAAGGAAGCAAGGACAGGTGCTTCAAAGATGGGAGACATAGATCCTGTCAACAAACACAGATATCTATTTCATCGAACTATGCAAGCCATTGAGTAAGCAACACCAAAAAACTAACAATGTAAAAGATATAGGAACTTAAAAATCCCTTGCTTTTTGTTTCAAATATGATAGATGCAAAGTGACTGAGCAAGTGAGTACATGAAGAATGAAAGAATTGGATCACTTATTGTGCATATATCGGGAGAGAGCAATGGGAAGTCCAATGGAGAATGCAACTATTACATGTGGACACAATGATCTTGAGTGAATTTGAATAATAGGCTAGAGGAGAGAAGAGACATTGACAGTTGAGTGAAAAAAATTGCTTTTATGGACAAAGATTGAGTCACCACATGCAAGTAGCAACTGTTGGTATGTAGCAATGTTGTTTGTCAAAGCATTTATCTCTATCAAAGCTCATTGGGCTGTTTGGAAATCTGTTTGGGAAGGCAAGAAAAGCAGATCAAATTCTTTCTGATTCCCCCCATTCTGAACTATGATGGATATAGGGTATGTCAGTAGACAAAGATGTAATGCTTGTGAGCCATTGTAATCAATTGAATATACATTGAAAATTAATGAAATTTATACCATAAGCCATTAATGATAGTTGCATTACAGTCTATTGACATTGAATATAAATGGAAAGCTATATATGCATAGGCCAATTATGAGGGTGATATGCATGCATAGAAAGAGCAGGTGCAAGAGCACAACCATATCAAATAACTTCAAAAATCCATGAAACATTTCCAATATAAACCACTACATTGCATTTACTATTTGCAAATTTGCATTCTGGCAGGATGGTGCCCATTAGAATGGTCCATCGATGAATATGCCAACAAAGTATGTATATTGCTATGCCAATGTTAGCAAGATTAATTTATTAGAGACAAGTTATTATTTTTTTTCCATTTGTTCCATTTGTTGCAGGCATTTCCATCATGATTTTTTCATTTTATAATTTATTTAATAATTATTCGAGCAAATCTTCCTATTGGAAATATTTCATGGGTTTTCTCATTTTTGGTATGATTGTGTCTTTGCATGCACTCTATCTAGGGATGTGTGACATTTAAAGTATTGCATTTCCTTGTCAAAAAACATAGATTTCATAAGCATATGAAAATGCTGTTGATTCTCTTTGTTGAGCGAAAAGAGTAAACATTGCAAACCATTATTTGCTTAGGAAAGTCAAAACTTTATACCATAACACATTAATGGCTATTGCATTACAACATATTGAGAAAGAATAAAAATGATTTACTATATATTTATAAGGGTGTCATTACGATGCTATGCATTGGCAGTGAGAATGGATGCAAAAGGACAAGTATATGAAAGATTATTAGGAAGCCATAGGAATTTGTGTTTATTGAAATGAGGTGTTTGTAAGTTTCGATGTCTTTTACAGTGTCATTTTATAGTGATTTACATGTTTGAATTTAATGGGTTAATGTCTAGTGTTTATTGTTGTTTGCATTTTTTGTGTTAATGTCTATTCTTTGCTAGTGTTGATTGCTTGTGTGGGTTAGTATATGTTGTTGAGTTAAATACTGAACACCATAATTCATTAATCTCGATTTCTTTGCTATCCATGATTAAGAATGGAAATACCTAGTTGAATGCGTTTGTAAGTTCCTATATCTTTTACAGTGTTCTTTTTATAGTTCTTTGCATCTCTGCATTGAGAGACAATACTAGTTGTAGCCTTAATTGTGGGCAGCAAAGAAGATGCCATTAATGAATCATAGTGTTTAGTGTTTAATTGAATAACAGAGAGTGAACCACAAAAAACATTCAATGACAACAAAGAATATACATTAGATGGTAAAATGGAGGAAGAAAGAAGTAGTAGGAACAAGAAGATACAATGTAGAGATATTAACAAGTATAAAACGATAGTATAAAGGTTACAACAACTTACAAGTTCCTTGTTCTTCATTTCGAGAACAATAGACATAAACATTTCCAATAGACACAAATTCTATTTTCATTAGATAATGTAATCAAGAGTATAAACAATGCAAAAAATGATAGTGTTAGAGGAACTTACAAATTCCATGTTTTGTTGTTTGCTACACAGTAGATGTAAACCTGCTCAATAGACACAAATTCTAGCCCCATCAAACAACCTAAGCAAATGAGAAAACAATGAAAATAATAGTTTGGTCAATAGAACTTAAACTTCAATGTCGATTTGTCTACTAACCATGATTAATATTGGAAGCAACTACTTGCAGTAGAATCTATTTGATAAAAATGAGAATTGTTCGTATTTGGAATATATCTTGGCTTTGTGGCTTTAAGCCTGTCAAGCAAAGTATTATTTGTGCTACTCTTTCATTTGGTGAGAAAAAATGTAACTATCCTTTGCTTAGTAGACTTAAAGCTTCATAGCATTAGTCGTCAAAGACACCTATAATTCAGGGCAACTACAATTATCGAGCGTTGGGTAGTCATGAATGCAGAGAACAATGAACAATAGACATTAATACACAAAATGCAGAGCTGCAAAATACTATAACATAGCAATATAAATTATATACTGAGCTACAATTGATTTTATTTTTGCTATCAACATGTAGACATAAATCTTGTTATGAGACACAAATTTCATTGTTATGAAATGGTGTGAATAAGCGAATAAACAATGCAAAAAATGACACCATAAAAGGTTTAGGAACTTACAAATGACTTTTTCAATGTGCTCAATCATGATTTTAATAGTTAGAAGAAGGGGATAATCAACATTGCCTCTTTCATATTGTGTTTTTTTCCCAATGGCAAAATTTGTATAAAAGACACTTTGATGAGGTGATAACAATAGCATAAATGTGTCAAATAGTTTGTTGTTGCTATTTATAGCTATTTTCATTAGAATATGGATGTCAACTAAATCGAAATGCATGATTTCTACTTTTGTTGGTTTTCCAGGAATTGTGGTAATAGCAAAACCATAAATGATCATATCATCGCCCTCAAATGGTAAAGCTGATTTTTTTGTGCATATGTGGATAATGCTTGATGGCTATGTGGTATCTGTTTCCAATCAGTACATTGCAGATTGAACAATGAGAAGTAGATTGATAATTAAACATATGAAGAGTAAACCTATGTGTGACATAAGCAGGATATTTTACTTGCCTCTTTTCATCTTGTTTGTCAAGTGACTGATCCATTTTCTATTATGTAGTAAATACAGTCTACATTTTCCAAATGTTCTAGGAAGAATATGCAATGAGATATTTATGGCAAGCATGTCTTAAAAATAGGAGGGAAAAAAACAATATTTAGATCTCATATGATTTTGAAGTTTGTTGATGTCAAATGCCAGGTATCTACCTATTTGTAGATGCTCTAGATGCTATGGTACATGCTAGGAACTGCTAAGATATATGTTGCATGAAATTGCAACAGATTTGTAATCTGCAAGGAACAATTTAGAAACTTCACATGCATGCAAAAAATATCATATGATTTAGCTATAACCTAGTTCAGTGATGCATAACAATTTTGATTTTCTAATTTGGTTCCAATAATGAAATCTATGCTCTACAATGCTTTAGTGATGTTTTGCATAGTAGCATACCTACTCAGGAACGGTTGTGAACTCGTTTGCAATAAGATAGCTATGTAAGATATATCCCAAAATATGGTTGATACTCTTGTCTGGAAATAATAACAAAGTGAATATTTGCATAAGCAGTACAATGGAATAGTAATCATTCTTATTAGAGACACGGACAATATGAACAACAATTGACCCAACAATATTTTTATAGTCACTAAAATTGTAGGCTGGTTTATGTGACAAAGCAATGTAGATAAGTTCATGTTGTTAGACAGTCTACTATACAGGAGATGGGTTCAAAGTGTGAATAAAACCCTTTATTGTAGGAAGACTGTTGAAAATCTCTTCATCATAACAGTGAGCAAAAGCATTAGCCATTAACATGAACTTTGTAGAGGTTTCATCTAATTCTAATTTTCCATTGTCCTTATCATTGTGAATTCTATTCTGAATTCCATCCATGTAGAACTCCCTTAGCTCGTAGTTTCCGCTCATAGCTATAGCTTTATTAGTTGTCAAGTATAGTTTCAAATTTTTACCCAGGCAACAGTTGGAAAAATTTGATCTCACCATATTTGATATGTTGAAAAGCACTTTGAATTTACTCTAGAAAAGAGTTGTTCAGAATATAATGTGCATATTTGAGTTAACGCTTTTTCATAAACTCCATATCATTGATATGCTATTTTGAGCTCATTGATATTGACCAAGAATGTGCTGGCTTGTGCTTTCCAAAAGTAGTTTTCCCTCCAAGTAGCTGATCAAAGATATGGAATTCATGCAAAGTGCCTAATTTAAAACGACACATTACACTGTTAGGAACTCTTTTCTAGAATAACTTCAAAGAGATTTTCAAGACACCATATTTGATGAGGCCTAATTGTGTCAATTGTTGCTTGGGTTAAAAATCAAAGCATGGGAAAAAAATTCAATATGGTAAAGAGAGTGGGAAAGTAGAATTTGATGACACTGTTGCAAAGTTCAAGTTAATCACTTATGCCTTTTCTCATTGACATGATACAACTTCCAAATGAAAAAAATTGCTTCTGTCCTTTTGGATTCTAAGATGTCAATGTTAAAGTCTTGTAGGAAATATGGAATTTGGATTAGGTGACAGTGGGATAATAGTGGTTTGTATATAACAAGGTAGATCATGAAAATGTGGTTTTAATATCAAGTACAAATTGAAGGTGTGCATAGTAATATGTATATAAAATAGATCAATGGTTATTGATTCTAGATATTTTGTTGCAGAATTATGTTTTGTTCACATTGCAGTAGTTATTCTACAAGTAGTTGCAAAGGCATGAAAGTATGTTGCAGTATATCAATTCTATATTCCATCTACAAAGCCAATGTGGTTGAACAAATTATGTTTGGATTGTTGCAAGTAAAGGATAATAGCTTGAAGCATATCATGATATTGGTTTATACTTTGTGCATATGACAAAATTTGTTGCAAAAAAAGCAAAAGGGCGTGTTCTTGTTTGTATTGTGCAAAATCCATAAGGCGTTGCATTTTTCTTTTTTACTTTTTTTTCACTTTGAATTTTCATTCTTGCAGCTGTTGTATTAGATATAGTGACTCAATGTATCCAACATGTGATAAAGTAATGTAGAGAAGACCATGTTGATGAATAGTCTATTGTATAGAAGATGGTCTCAAAATGACAGTAAAACACTTTAATGTAGGAAGGTTGTTCAGAACCTTCTCAACATAACATTGAAAAAAAGAATGAGCTATTAACATATGCTTCAAGCAAAAGTCTCAACAAATTGGGCTTTTCCACTGTCCTTTGCATCATGAATTTTATCTCCAATTCCATCCATGAAGAACTCTGCCAATCTGTAGCTACTTCTCATAGCCATAACTTTAGTAGGTGCTCAGTATAGCTTCAAGTTTTTTTCCCAGGCAAGAGCTCCAAAAATTTGGTCTCATCGGATATAATATGTTGAAAAACAATTTGAATTTACTCTAGAAAAGAGTTCTTGACAATATAATGCACAATTTTGAATTAATTCTTTTGCATAAACTCCACATCATTCACCCACTAGTTCAAGCTCGACGACCTTAAACAAGTACAAACAGATTTGTGCTTTTGAAGAGCAATTTTTCTTCAAGTAGCTGATCAAAGATATGGAATTGTTGCAAATGGATTAATTGAAAATGACTTATTATACTTGCAGGGACTCTTTTCTAGAATAACATCAAAGATATTTTCAAAATAGTGTGCCTGATGATACCTGATTTTCTTAGTTGTTTCCTAGGTAAAAAACTGAAGCTTGGAAAAAAAATTCAAAATGGTAAAGAGAGTGGGAAAGTAGAATTTGTTGACACTATTGCAAAGTTCAAGTTTCTCGAGAATAACTTTGTTCATTATCAAGATATTTTTTTGCATGGCAACGTCGATCAAAGCATTCTATTGTAGTTATTATTTTCATTTTTGAATTCATGGAAGGAACTTCCAAATGAAATATCCGTTATCTAATTCTTGTATGCAAGTGTAGGTGGATTTTCCTAGTGCAATTTTATAGTGGTGATCAATAGTAGTTTTGTAGTGCAAAGGAATTGATATGGCAGTATTACACGTGACATTCTTCAAATGCAAATACTTTGTTCTATTTACTAAAGCACAAGTGCATATTGGAATTTTTAGTCAATATGCTATCCATTTTAGGTAGGTTGTGTCATCTGAAAGACTAGTTTTTTGACTAGTTTTGATTTTTGCACTGGAGACTCTCATTCTTCATAGATACGTAGTTCTAGTCAACCAAATTATGCAAAATCGTTAGCATTTTCAAGTGCAAGCCAAAATTGCAAAGTATTCAAGCTTGAGCCGAAGATAAAAATAGGTAGGTGATCACCTATTCTATCTAGGTCATTCAATTATGTCCTAGGAGTCCTAATTGGATTGACTATCAACCTCACAAGGTGAGTCAATTCTCAATGAGGAGGACCTAGGAGTGGGTTATTTTAACTTTAAGGGGGTTCACCACCAGGCAAATGCTTGGAAAAGACAACTGAACATTCAACTCACAAAATCAAGCAATATAAGCCAAATAATGAGTGCAAATGATGAAATTAAGCTACACCAAGTTAGGGTATGTGTACCTGGGAAGTTTGGAAATGTAATGAGGATTCTAGAAATGTAAAGAATTTTTCAAAATATTTTGTGGAGGACTAAGACACCCAAGGTGGTGTATTAGTCTCGTTGCTATTTTTTGGGGCAGATGCAAAATCTTTGGATGCTGGATCAGGATCCCAAAGAATCTAGGAAAAATATCCTTGGGAGGACTAAGATGCCCTAGGTGGTGTATTAGTCCCATTCTGAATTTTTGGAATTTCTGAGTGTGGTCCTGAGCTCTAAGGTCTGCACTGGCTTCTCCCCAGATCCGAGGTCTCGAATCTTGCAGATTTGGCTTGTAGGTGAGTTTCCATTAAGATGACAACTTTGGCAATGCAACTTTTACAACTTTTCAATCTTGCATTCCAAATGATCTTCAAGTCTTCAACCTAGATTTGCAAATACAAACAAACAAGAGAGGGAAAACTTGTTGATTGTTTGTGAATGGGGGTTTTCCTTGGTCAAACCCCTTTGTTGGTAATTAAACCAAATGATGAAATGAATTATGAAACATGAAATATGTAAATGATATCACCTTGAATGATGTCTTGTGAAGAAAATCTGTAATCTACCATGTAGTGGCCATGAATAATGTAGATCTTAGATCCTTGGATATGATATGAACAATGGTTGCAAGTAGATCTTCAATGCTACATCCACAATCTTGGCTCAACAACATGAATGGATGCACTAAAACCTTGACATGATGCTTGAATCTTGATGATGGCTCCAAATGCTTGATGAATTTCTCTTGAATGCATAAAATTCCCTTAGGAATGAATGCTTGAATTCTTTTTATCTCCTTATATGAAAAATTAGTGAAGGAACCTTGTATTTATACTTATTCATGCTTAATATCCTGAAATTACACAACATGCCGACATAGGAAATCATTAATTAAAGGAGGCCAAATCCTGCCAAGATTTGAAATTGAATCCCGAAAATAAGCCAAGAAGGACTAAGACGCCCTAGGTGGCATCTTAGTCCCAAGGCTCAAATCTCAGGGCACAAACTCCAAAAAGGGACCTTTTCAGGTATATTCAAAATTAGGGTCCCATGACCCATGGAGGACAAAGAAGCCCTAGGTGGTGTTTTAGTCCCACTCCATAAATCAGGGACACATAGACATAATCATTAAATGATCATTTATCTTTTGATGTTTGTTGGGATTTTCCATAAAAATATATAGTTCATAGGGCTTGTGGATGCAAAATAGGACCAATTAAGCTATAAAGAAGCATAAATAAAGCAAGGCGGGCCCAAACAAGTGTGAAAATGCAAGGGTATGCATTTTACTACAATACAAAGCTATAGGACAATGATTATGAAGAGAATTTAAGTAATGAACCATGAAGCCATTACGTAGCTACTAAAATGTATAATGGAAATTAAGGAAAATATGTATTCTATCAAACAACCAATTTCCAAGCTTCCAATTGAACAATTCCTATCGAAGACAATGTGCAAAATGCAGAGCTCCATCAATTGTGTGAGAGATGTATTTGCAGTTGCTTTATAAGTTCCCACCACAATTGGCTCTTGTAATAGCTTGTGTGTTTTAACAAAATTTTATGTGACCATATTGGAATAATACACCTCATAGGACAAAAGATTAGCACCTTTCTAAAGTTTTTTTCTTTATCGCAATTGTTTTTTGTAGCAAAACAAAGTCTATGACCATGGTCGGAAGAAAACGATCAAATGCTTTTATGTATAAATTGAAATAAAAGTGAAATATTCATTGAAATATGCAAATACCAACTAAAACATTTTTCTTGATTGAAATTGCAATAATATAGAAGCAAGACATAATAATAGTGGATAAAAGACAAAGCAAGGCAAGCCTATAGTGCAAAAACAATATAGCTGCAAACAACAACACAAGAAAAAGATAACTGCAATGTAGTACATTTTCTATATCTAACCAAAACAATTATCTTGCAAGAAGAATTTAGGCTGTGATAATATATAATACAAGTAAAGAACAAGATGAATTTACAAGTGTGCACCATAGCATGCCATGAACTTGATCTTTTATCTACTTATATACATCACAAATGGTTTGAGTTGCAATTGCCACCTTAAAAAAAACAAGACACCTATCAATCTTAATCATAAATAGAAAATCTGTATAGGAATGCATTCCAACTTCCAATGGTCAACTGTAGCTCAAGTTTCTAGACAAGGCATGTAAAATATTATGAACAATGCCACTTATCAACCAAAACATTTGGATCGAGCATGTGTTTAGGAAAAAAACCATTAGGAATACAAAAGCCTATCGCATCTTGCCATGCAAAAATAAGGCTTTTGCTATATTCTGTGGGATTATTTTGTTCATAGCGAACTTTGGCATTTTTTTTTGTAATTTTGTCATTGGAAGTTGCTTACATTGGTCTTCATTTTGTATAATGTTTTTCATGCATTGGCGTCTATTGGTCTATGCACTAATGTTTTCGACTGGGTATTGGCTACTAAAAGAATGTATCGGGGCTTGTAACTAGATTGACATACACACGTCATTAGTAGCTTATGCTGTGAAGTTTTAAATATGTTAAGCAAACTATTATTTGCATTTTTTATTCATTTGGCCAGATCATACACCCCATGCAAATGCATTGA
Source organism: Sequoia sempervirens (assembly GCA_007258455.2). Taxonomy (NCBI): domain Eukaryota; kingdom Viridiplantae; phylum Streptophyta; class Pinopsida; order Cupressales; family Cupressaceae; genus Sequoia; species Sequoia sempervirens. Next base: position 270,712,421 of record VDFB02000003.1, on the reverse strand, counting down.
ATCATCCATGGAAAACTAGACATATCTTTAATAGCCAGACATCCTTCAATACATATCATTGTTTCATCAATAGAAAATTAATTTGGATTCGGTAAATACAAAATGACAAGCAAAATATCCAAAGCCAATGACAAAATTGCAAAGTGTTTGTTATGAAATAACTTGCACAATAGAAGAATATGATATTAAATATGCTGCAAATACTTGATAATAACTGAGAATAACAAGCCACTTCGAGGGGGAAAACCTCCAAATATCTCTAATGAGAACACACTTCACACTTGATGATGAAATAAGACTCACAACCTCCTATATATACCTATTTATGCCAAGGATATCACCTAGGCCGACTTAGACACACCTATATAAGACTTAGGCTGACCTAAACAACTAAATAACAATATACTAATGATAATATGACTTAATAGAGAGTTAAGATAGCCACAAGTTAATAACCCGATGTACAATAATATTAAGGGCGTAGCATGCCCCTTTCTTCAAAGAAGCATTGTCCTCAATGCTAATCAAGTTTGGAAACTTTTGAATGAACTCCTCATCTTCCCATGTGGCATCTTCAACTGGTAACTTCTTCCATTGGATGAGATACTCGTGATAGTTCTATTCCTCTTCTTTGTGCGTGTTTGATGAATGCACTCGGTTCCAAAATGATTCTTCCTTCTTCATTGAGCTCTGAAGTGTTGTTTGAGGGGAATATTATGCCCAATTACCTTCTTCAAATAGGAAACATGAAAAACTGGATGTATCTTTGTTGTTGGTGGCAAATCAAGCTTGTAGGCAACACTACCGATCTTCTGCATGATTTGGTATGGACCATAATACTTTGGAGACAACTTATTATTCTTTCTTTGCTGCTTTAGTGAGATTTGCTTATAAGGCTGCAATCGCAAGAAGACCCAATCCCCAACTTCAAAACTTCTTTCACTACGATGTTGGTCTGCCTGTTGTTTCATTCGATTTTGTGCCATGGATAAATTCTCCTTGAGTCTTGAAAGTACTTGTTGTTGATGAAGCAAGTGGTCTTCTACTACCTGAACTCTTGGGGACACCTTATTGATGATGTGATGGAAGGAGGATGATATCCATAAAGTGCCAAAAATGGAGACATTTTTGATGAGCTATGAAAAGAAGTGTTATACCACCATTCCGCAAGTGGTAGCCAATCTACCCACTGGACTGTTTCTCTGAAGTGAAACAACGTAGATATCCTTCCAAACACTTATTAACAACCTCTGTTTTCCCATCTGATTGAGGGTGGTATGAAGAGCTAAGAGCCAATTGAGTACCCAAACATGAGAATAAATCTTTCCAAAAGTGACTAGTGAAGATAGGATCACAATCACTAATAATAACTTTAGGTGTACCATGTAGCTTTTGGATATTCTCCAAAAAATCTTTCGCCACTGCACTTGCTGTAAAAGGATGTGCTAATGCAATGAAATGTGCATATTTAGTGAGCCGATCAACTACCACCATGATGACATTATGACCTTTAGATTTGGGAAGCCCTATGATGATGTCCATGGATACCTCTTCCCAACGTTGGCTAGGAATAGATAAGGGTTGCAAGAGACCTGGTGTCTTAATTGTCTCCCCTTTATGCCTTTGACACACCAACCATTCAGCCACAAATTTTTTAACATCACCCTTTAACCCCTCCCAAAAGAAATCTTTCTTGACTCGATGATATGTCTTCAAAAATCTTGAATGACCACCCACTAGAGATTCATGTAACTCTGTGAGAATCCTGATTTTAAGGTTGGAATTCTTGCAGAGATACAAACACTCTTTATACCAAAGAGTATCTCCCTTCCAACAAAACTTATCTGAACTACTAGGATCACTTTTTAATTGCTCGATGAGATTACTTGTCACAACATCATTTTGCCACTTTTCTTTGGCTTCCTCCACCCAATTTTCTTGTACTATTGAAAGGGCACACAATAAGGCTTTGTCTTTCTCATCCTTCCTTGACAGTGCATCTACGACAATATTTTCTTTCCCTTTCTTATATACAATCTCAAAGTCATATCCTAACATCTTAGTGACCCATTTTTGTTGCTCTTCAGAAGATAGTCATTGTTCCAAAAAATATTTTAGGCTATCATGATCTATCTTAACCTTGAAATGTTACCCAATAGATAAGGCCGCCATTGTTTCACTGCATGGAGTATTGCTAGCATTTCCTTCTCATAAATAGGTTTTAGTTGATTCTTACCTTTTAATTGATGACTCAGAAGCAATTGGTCGACCTTCTTGCATGAGCACTGCTCCTATCCCATTTCCAGAAGCATCACATTCCACAATGAATTCCTTGGTGAAGTCAGGAGTGGCAAGTACTGGAGTTGTACACATAGCCTCCTTCAATCTCTCAAATGTTGTATTGGCAGACTCGTTCCAATGAAAGGAATCCTTCTTCAATAGAGTGGTGAGAGGTGCTACTATACTACCATAATTCTTCACAAATATTCTATAGTACCTTGTCAATCCCAAGAATCCTCTCAGTTTCTTAATGGTTTTTGGAATAGGCCATTCCATGATAGCCTTAATTTTGTTAGGGTCCACCTTTACTCCTTCATGTGAAACTATGTGTCCCAAATACTCCACCTCTGTAAGACCAAAAGCACACTTGGATGGCTTAGCATAGAGTTTATGATCTTCAAGTATTTGTAATTCTTGGTCCACATGTTGCAAATGTTCTTCCCAAGTCTTGCTATAAATTAATTTATCATCAAAGAATACTAACACAAATTTTCTCAAGAACTTCTTAAAAATGGAATTCATCAAACTTTGGAATGTAGATGGTGCATTGGTAATACCAAATGGCATCACCAAAAATTCATAATGACCCTCATGAGTCCGAAATGCTGTCTTACAAATATCTTCCTCCTTAATCCAAATTTGGTGATAACCAGATCTAAGATCTAACTTGGTAAAAAACATAGCTCCATTTAATTCATCTAGCAAATCATCAATGATTGGAATTGGAAACTTATCTTTAATGGTGTACATGTTGAGAATTCTATAATTTGGACACATTCACCAAGTATCATCCTTCTTATGTACCATCACCATAGACGAGGAGTAAGCACTTTGGCTATGCCTGATGATTCCTACCTCTAGCATCTCTTCAACAATCTTTTCTATCTCACTCTTTTGTATGTGTGGATACCTATAAGGCCTGATGTTCGGTGGTTGGCTCCCTGGGACTAACTGTATGGCATGATCATGATCCCTCTTAGGAGGAAGTCCTTTAGGCATATCTCCAAGAACAACTGAGTGACAATAAATTATAGCTTGCAAATCTGGATAAGTAGGAGTATTAGATTGAGAGACTTCTAATGAACATAGTTGGGCCACAAATCCATCCACTCCTTTCTTAAGCAACTTTGGCATTTGATGAGAGCTTACCATTTGTGGAGATTTTTCCTTCAAAACCGTTAGCTTTACTAACCTTCCTTTTGATTGAAATCTCATGAATAGTTCTTGGAAGTTCATCTCAATTGTTCCTAATGTAGTAAGCCATTGTACTCCCAAAACAAAATCTGCTGCACCCATGGATATCGCATACATTGGGGTATCAAGTTGATAATCTCCCATGGATAATTTAATGCTATGACACTTCCCTGAACAACTAATTGTACCACCATCTACAATCAAAACTTGAAACTCTGGAGCTAGATATATGAAACAATTTAGACGAGTAGCTAACTTTTTGTTGATGAAATTATGAGTACTACCTGAGTCGATCAACACTGTTACCTTCTGCTTCTTTAGGAACCCCACCACCTTGAGAGTTTGTGGAGTGCTAAAACCTGAGAGTGCATGACAAGAAATGATTGGTTGAGAATCATGTGATTCCTCATTTGACTCCCTTTCATCTTCTAGTATGGGTTCCTCCTCTTCTTCCTCATTGGGACCTTCAATATAAAACAATTTCTTTTCACTACATTTATGTCCTCGACTGTATTTGCTATCACAATTGAAACACAATACTTTTGCTCTTTTCTCCTCAATTTGTTGTGGAGTCAACTTAGTAGTTGTGTTGAATATCCTTTCTCTCTTGTCACATTAGCCCCTTGCTTCTTAGGAATCAAATACTTCTCCTCTACCCTGCGTGCTAAGATAAAAGACTCATTTATGGAACTAGGGATAAACATACATACCTCATGTTGAATGTGATCCTTGAGACCACCCAATATTAATTCATTCAAGTTTTCCTCTGTAATTGTATCCACCCTTAAGGATAGATTTTGGAATTGCTGAATATAATCCTTAACTGATCCTGTTTGTTGAACTTTAGCTAGCTGGCTGAAGAAGTTGTCTGTGATGCTATTGCTATATTGTGCTTGGAGTTCCTTTGTAAAAATTGACCATGAGATGGTGAGCCCCTTTTTACTTCGATGAGTGCAAAGCCAATGATACCAAATGAATTGATTTGGTTCTAGATATAAGGAAGCCATCGTGACCTTTTGTCAATTTGGGATTTGGTGTACTTCAAAAAAATTCTCCATTTGGTTTATCCATGTTAGAGGATCCTTACCATAAAACTTGCGCATATCCACCTTTGGAAATAAATTCCTAGATCCCATAGGAGTACTAAAGCTTGTGTCAGTAGTAGTTGACCTAGAATTTTCACCTTGGCCGCTTGAGAACTCCTTTCTTGATTCAGCCCTGTAGGTGCTTAACATGTTTCGTATGTCTGTTATATCTCCTCTTAGGTCACACATATCCATATTAATTGAGGAAATTTCTTCCTTTACCTTATTTATTTTCTCATTATGAGTAATATCCTCGATTGTTTCACCATCCTTATTAGGAGTCTTCCCCGGAGTGACATTCTTTTTACCCCTTGTTGAAGGCCCCGACATGATGGAAACCACTAATGTTGAAATAAATCACACAAATAAAACTTAAATTCTCTCAAATTTTTATTGTAATCTCCTTTATTATGTCTTCAAAAACCCAATAAAAATTAGACTCCAATTCAACAAGATGTGCGAGATATGTAGATTCTAAAAAAATAGTGTAGAAACCCTAATTCTGCAATAATTCGCTTAATTCTGCTCCAATTCTTTTGAAATCCGGACTGTAGCTTCTTCAATATGTTCTTCAAAAACCCTTTAAAAATCAGAAGAAAATTTGCCAAAATCTGAAAGATATGCTCTTCCCAAAATCGCCTTTAAAATTGAGAAAAACCTTGCCTCTATGGTGCCAAGATCATGCTCTGATACCACTTGTTATGAAATAAATTGCACAATAGAAGAATATGATATGAAATATGCTGCAAATAATTGATAATAACTGAGAATAACAAGCCACTTCAAGGGGGAAAACCTCCAAATATCTCTAATGAGAACACACTTCACACTTGATGATGAAATAAGACTCACAACCTCCTATATATACCTATTTATGCCAAGGATATCATCTAGGCCAACTTAGACACACCTATATAAGACTTAAGCCAACCTAAACAACTAAATAACAATATACTAATGATAATATGACTTAATAGAGAGTTAAGATAGCCACAAGCCGACTATTCATAACCCGATGTACAATAATATTAAGGGCGTAGCAGTGTTTGATGAATCGATAAGGGAATCGAATGAAAGAAACAACAGAAAGTAGACCATTGCAAAAATGATTTAAATTACTAATAACATAAAATCTCTATTTGTTGGAATAGTTTATGCCTATCATATTCAAAGAAAAGAACAAGCCAATTGTAAGTTCTGATATCTTTTCCTGCATAGCTTTTTGCATTTCTGCATTTTATGGGCTAATGTCCACTGTTTGCTATTTTTGAGCGCTTGCATTGTTTCTTTATTTGCTTAGATTATTTGTGTCATTGTGTTTATGGGTTATTCTTTCTTGTTCACATAAATACTGAACAAGATAATGTGTTGGTCATGATTAACAATGGAAATAATATTTATTGTGCATGCATGCATTGCAATTGCACTTGAATCTATTAAATGGAAATGAAAATTAGGTCTATGTAATTGGAAAATTTCTGGGTATAAAATAATTGAGCCTTGCATATTAAAATTGCATTATTTTATTAAAAGGGAGTTTCAATTGTTCTTTTTCAAAATTTCCATTCATTCCAACTTAATTGTATTTCCATGAAACAACAAAAGCCATTGAAACATGCCTACCTGTTCAAGCTATATGCAAAGGTTTGTCTATTTCTTGATCGATGAGTATCATGCACATATTGGAAAAATTAGTGTGGATATCTTTGGTGGATATAGTAACTTGAAAATTCTTCATTATTCAATTCATATACAATATATATATATATATATATATATATATATATATATATATATATATATATATATATATATATATATATATATATATATAAAATTTACATGTGTTTACAATTTCTTGATTGGCTTGTGACATTTTTTTAGCATGGGGAATTAATGTTGTCACCTCAATCTTGCATGTTAAATTTGTACTTCAAGAATGATGCCAAGAAAATAAAGATATGGTTTTGTTGATGTTGTGGGGAATAGTATAAAAAGTGAAAAATTAACACCACAATCCATTCATAGCAACTGTTCTTGAATCTATCCACAATAAATGAAAATCAGACCTAGGTATGTGTAAAATGTAGAGCACACACAAAGACATATATGTACATATATATACATATATATGTACACATAGGTACATGCAAATACATGTAGGGACTAACAAACTCATGAAATATTCCCAATAGCAAAGCTCCCTACAATAATTATTATTATTAAAAAAAATAGAAAATGCCAAAACCACGAGGAAAGTTACACTTGCCAATCACAAAATTGCAAGAACAAAAAAAAAATCACTTTTTCTAAATTATATTCCCTATAACATCACCAAAACCATATCTTTATTTTTTTGACGCCATTCCCAAAGCACAAATGAAAAAATCAAAGCGTTAAAGATAGAGTAACTTACAAACACCACCTTTCTCGCTTCCAACACCGTAGATGAAAACCTTCCCAACAAACACAAATTTTAGCTTCATCAAACAACTTGAGCAAATGAAAAAAGAAAACACAAATACCACTTTTCTCGACAGAATTAAAACTTCACACCATAACCCACTAATGACGGCTGCACCTCTGTCTGCTCACAACAAATGAGAAGAAAATAGTAAATGAAAATGTATTGCTTTAGATGCCACGTGTCCCCATGAAGAGTGCATGCCAACACATGACTATACCAACAAACTCATGAAATATTTCCAATAGCAAAGCTCTCTACAATAATTATTATTATTATTAATTTTTTTTAGAAATTGTCAAAACCACGAGGAAAATTATAGTTGACAATCACAAAATTTCAAAAATAATAATAAAATTATATATGTATAGATAGTTACATGAACACATATATATATGCATACAAATATACATATATATATATGCATACACACATATACATATGCACGTATACAATTATATATACTTATATATATATATATATATATATAAATATAGGCATATATATACATATGTATAGTTATATATATACATATAGATACAATGATTTTATACCTAGATATATTCCAATTACCTAGACCTAATTTTCATTGTCATTTAATAAATTCATGTGCAATTGCAGTGCAGGTGTGCAAACAGAAGCATTAACCCATAAAATCAGACCCAGGTATATGTGCAAAATGCAGAGTGCACACACAGACATATATATACATATATATGTACACATAGCTACATGCAAATACATACATACATATATGTATATATATATATGCATATATGCATACAAACATACATATAAATTGATACACACATATACATATGCACATATAGAAAGATAGAGCCATATATATACATACGTACATATACGTACATACATATACATACATACATACCTATATATATATATATATATATATATATATATATATATATATACAATGATTTTATACCCAAATATTTTCCAATTACTTGGACCTAATTTTCATTGTTGTTTAATAAATTCAAGTGCAATTGCAATGCATGCGTGCAAACATTAAGCATTAACCCATATAGGGCAGAGATGCTAAAAAACTATAAAATGACACCATGGAAGATATAGGAGCTTACAAATGCTTTATTTTTTGATTCCAAAATGCCACACATAAATCCTCTCAAAAGACACTGATTTCACCCTCTTTGAACAAACATAGATACAACAATTTTAAACCCAAATATTTTCCAATTACTTGGACCTAATTTTCATTGTTGTTTAATAAATTCAAGTGCAATTGCATTGCATGCATGTAGAAATTAAGCATTAACCCATATAGGGAAGAGATGCTAAAAAACTAAAAAATGACACTATGGAAGATATAGGAGCTTACTAACGCTTCGTTTTTTGATTCCAAAATGCCACACATAAATCCTCTGAGAAGAAATTGATTTCACCCTCTTTGAACAATCCGAGCAAATCAACACACAACTCATAAATGAAAGTGTACAAGATACAAGAATTTACAAACGCCACCTTTCTCACTTCCAACACCATAGATGAAACCCCTCCCAAGAGAAACAAATTTCAGCCTCATGAAACAACCTGAGCAAATGAACAAACAACACAAATAACAGTTTTCTCAACAGACTTAAAACTTCACACCATAAGCTAGTAATGATGGCTGCACTTTAGTCTACTCACAATAAATGAGAAGATGCAAATAGTAAATGCATTTGTACTGCTCAAGACACCACACGTCCTGAGGAAGAGTCAATGCCAAGACACGACTATGCAAACAAAACCATGAAATATTTCCAATAGCAAAGCTCCCTACAATAATAATAATAATTATTTAGAAAATTTAGAAAATGCCAAAACCACAAGGAAAATTACACCCGCCAATCTCGAAATTGCAAGAACAGAAAAAAGGTTCACTTTTTCTAAATATTCCCCAAAACATCACCAAAACCATATCTTTATTTTTTCAGCGCCATTCCCCAAGCACAATTTTAATATGCAAGATTGAGGCGATAACATTAGTTCCCCAGCCTTATAAAGGTAGGGACTAAAAATAATAAACAACGATATTTGAAAGAATTGAAAATTTTATCATTAAGAATGGAAGAAATATTTTCTCCTGACATATGCATTGCAACTAAATTTCAATATATAAAATGGAAATGAAAATTAGGTCTAAGTAGTTAGAAAATGTTTGGGTGTAAAATTATTAATTTTGTGTCTGTTGAGAGGACTTTGATATGGTTGTCCTCTTGCACTTGCTCTTTTTGTCCATGCATACCATTCTAATAACAGGCTTATGCATATATAGTGTGTCAATTATGTTTAATGTCAATATAGAGGAATGCAACTCTCGTTAATGACTTCTACTATAAACTTCAATGACTTGTAGTGCTTATTCATTTCCTTACACTGGCTCTCAAATAGGGAAACTTGGAAAAAAATTATTGCATTGTCATTTGGGTGTTGTTTACTCACTTGCTTGGATTGTTTTTATGACACAAACATCTTTGTCTGTTGATAGGATCTACGTCTTCCATCTTCGAAACAAAGAAATAGCTGATTGTAATTTGACATGTTTATGAAATCCATGTATATTGAGAAGGTTTATACATATCATATTCAAAGCCAAAAACAAGTGATTTGTAAGTTCCTATATCTTGTTCATACTATTTTTTTTCATTGTTTATTCATTTGTTGAGGAAAACTGATCAATATCAAAACTGTGTATCCTACTAGGGATTATTTCTATCATGTTTGAAAAAAGAAGTCATTTGTAAGTTTTAACATCATTTACACTGTTGTGATGTAGTTTTTCCTCTCTTCCCTCTTTGACTGCCTTTACAAGTCACTGTCTCCTCTTCAACTACAAAATTAACACCATAATTCATCAATGTTTGCTTCTTTGCTGTCAACAAATAACAAAGCATTTGATGGACTCAAGCACACTCCCCATCAATGGATTTAGGTATCAAGCTCAGGGACTATCCTTGCTACCCCCTCAAAAGCACTCTAAACGACATTTGTAACAATTTTTTCATTTTCCCTTTCTTCTATATTGAACAATTTCTCTTTCTAATATTTACATGTTTTATGCTTTCAACTATTACTTGCATAACCTAATTGCTACTTTTAATCTCTCTATGCAATTACCTATAGTAGTGAAGTTTGATACGGAGGCTCAGTTGGTGCCGATTGATATTCATGCACCTATAACCATAATGAAGCTATCATTTCTACATACATCAAGTTGATTGATTCTATGTACATAAAACTATTTGGATTCCCATAAATTATACATTACATTATTCATTGTAATCTATCAGATATCATATTTCTCATATATGCTGCATAGTCAAGCATATCTATCCTAGGTTTGATACAAACACTTTATTTATACAAACTTGTTCATACAAAGTTCATTTGATTTCATTTTCATTTTGGATGATGGTATTTTCCTCTTGCTTTTCTCATTATGTTGATTTATTTTAATAATAATAATTATTGTAGCGAGCTTTACCATTGTAAATATTTGATGAGTTTGTTGATATACTCATGTCTTGGCATGCATTCTTCTTCATGAAGACTTCACATGATAATGTACTATTCATTATCAAGATTGGAAGTAATATTTCCCCTGCACGGATGCAATGCTACTGCACTTGAATTTATTAAATGAAAATGAAAATTAGATCTAAGTAATTGGAAAATGTCTAGATGTAAAAATAATTAAATCTATGTCTATTGTAGTGTGACTGTAAAACAAGGCATTTCTAACTTCACATGAATTTTACAGTGTTGTTTTATAGTTTTCCCACTCCTCTGTATTTTATTGCCTAATGTCTATTATTTCTTGTTGTATGCATTTTCTCTGCACATGCATTGCAATTTCCTTTGAATTTGTTAAATGAGAATGTAAATTAAGTCTAAGTAATTGGATGTTGTCCAGGTCTAAAATGATTGAATCTATATTTGTTCAAATGATTTACAATTGTCAATTTGTATGTCTTTTACAGTGTTATTTTATAGTTGTTTTACACTCTTGCATTTTATGGGTCAATATCATTCCTTTCTAATTAAATAAAAAAAATAAAAAAATGGCTTGCATAGACAAAATCCTAATTATGTATATGTCTACATATTATCTATACATACATCAACATGCATGTGTATCATGAATAATATAGATATACATATAAAATGCATCTAGACATATATATCTACTATCCATAAATGCATCTACGCGTATAGATATGCATGTAAACATGCATATGTATATGTTTATGTATATATATATGTATGTATATCTATCTATATATATACATCTATATATATGTGTGTGCAATTCCACTAAATATAATAATACATAGTTACTATATATAGAAAGTTTATCTGACTTCATCTTATCACAACATAGCATTGCATTGTCTTGCACCCATTTCTCATTTATCTTGTTGAATTCCTTAAGCATTGTTCGTTATGTCTTGATGAAGACCTAAAATGAAAGTGTTGTGATCATGAGCAATAATGGAAGTAATATTTTTTCTGCACACATGCATTGCAAGTGCACTTCAATTTATTAAATGAGAATGAAAATTACATCTAAGCAACCGGGGAATGTCTTCATGTAAAATAAGTACATCTATGTCTATTGTATTACGAATGAGAACCAAGGCATGTGTAACTTCTTATGTCTTTTACAGTGTCATTTTATAGTTCTCCACACCTCTGTATTTTATCAATCAATGTGTAGTGTTTGTTGTTGTCTACATTTACCATAGACATGCATTGGAGCTGCAATTAAATTTATTAAGTAGCAAACTTTTCAACTAAACTAGTTTGGAAAATTTGGAGTAATTTGAAATTTCCACATAGAATATCCAGAAACCAAAGTTATCAACTAAAAATCATGGTGTGAAATTTATAATGACTAGTGAGTTGCTCAAATATATATAGTTTTCTATATGTATTTGTATATACGCATATATATGTGTGTATCATATGTATGTGTAATTGCAAAAATACATGTATAAATTTATATGTTTAGACACATATGTACGTACATATATAGACACACATATATATACAACTAGTCATACATAGCTACATACAAAGGCACATGTTTATATATTCTTAAGCTATTCATATATATATGCATATATATACATACATATGTGTATACATAGATATGTATTTACATAAATATACAGACTATGCTGAGAAAGTCATGAAATATTTCAACTAGCAAAGCTCCCTACAATAATTGTTTTTAAATAAACAAATTAGAAAATGAAAAAACCACAAGGAAAATATATGCCTGATGAATAAGAAAATTGCAAGAACGATTAGGGAGAAGGTGTTTGCAACTTGCTATATGTTTTACATGATCATTTTCTGTTTTACTTCTTTGTGCTTGTAACAATTTTTTATCACTTAATCTCTATTGCATAGTCAGGGACTGAACACCATAATCCAACAAGCATTTTTTTTCTTGCCTGCATTTTTTGTGAACTAATGTCTATTATCGCTATCCTTGACTTATTTTATAGGTTACTGTCTGTTTTCAAGTTAAAGACTTAACACCGCATTTAATTAATGTTGATTTCTTTGCTAGCCATAATTAAGAATGGAAGTGGCTAGCTGCAATTCAATCTATTTGATGAAAATGAGAATAGCTCGTATTTGAAATAGTTGTTGGCTTTGAAGTTTTAAGTTTCTCAACCAAAGTATTATTTACATTGTTTCTTCATTTCCTCAGGTTGTTTATGTCAGTGTATTTATGGATTAGTCTTTCTTGTTTAGTTAAAAATTGAACTAGATATAAACATGTCCACTTGTTCAAGAAAACCTAGTGCTTTGTCCATTTCTTGATCCATGGACACCATGCACATATTGGAAAAATGACTGTGTATATCGCTGGTGGATAAGTTGCATTGTTTATAGTAGTTGACATGTCCCATTGGAAATTGGAATGCATGCATACATAGATTCTATTTACTATTAAGATTGATAAGTGTCTTCATAATAGAAGCAATAGCTTGCTACTATAAGACAATCAACAAATGTAGCTAACAAATTCAAAAATCACCTAAAACAAATAGGATTTTGATCTTTGTCTTTGTATCTACCTTTTTGAGATGTCATTTTCGAACATTTGAAGAAGCAACACCAATGGCTAGATTCATGCCAGTGGATGAAATATAGTTGGGGGTCACCGGCCAAAAGCCAACCAAGATTAAAATATAAATTGGAATAGTCAGTACTGCATTTCACACAGATCATATCACCTTCACTAGAGAACATCTAACAAGCACATGTCCATAACACATAATAAATATGAAACATAAACAAATCACAAAATATGATCCAAAACAAACTTGAATTGTTATCTATTACTAAATCCATGCATTTGGAAAAGCTACAAAGTCTCACTAAATAGACTATGCATTTGTAAGATCATTTCCATAATCTTCTAAAAAGCATAAGAAAACTATATAAGCAAAACAGAAAAAGACACTGCATTGTCTATTGTAGCTTTAATGCCCATACTTCACTTCGTCTAGGGAAATTTAAAAGTGAATATACAAGATGAAATAATTAAAACCTTACTCACATGCTAGCTAAACTTCTCAATCCTTATCTCTACTTCCTGATCAACAAACATTGCCATAGATGCAAATTCCTCTCCAATTTGACTATCTTCTTGTATGCACAACTTCAAAACTGGTTCAAACAAAAGATCACAGACATATACTATAATGTATTAACTATAGCTGTTAAGCATCAAAAAAATAAATGACATTGCAATTTACCTATTTTTTTCTTTATACATGGCTAGTGACAGTATCTACGGATGCATAAACTACTTCAGAGTAGACTTCTTCACATTCTTTGCAGCTACACATCGTTTTGTACAACTGAGGTAAGTTTGCAACCAATAAACATTTGGCATTGATTCTTGCAAAATCAAAGTCAACTGCAAAACACACTATGCCATGTTTATACACACACACACAGATATATATTTATATATATATATTTATGTATATATATTTATGTATATATATATATATATTTATGTATATATATATATATATTTATGTATATATATATATTTATGTATATATATATATTTATGTATATATATATATATTTATATATATATACATACATATGTATACATATATATGCATATAGATATATATACAGATATAGATATATATACATGCATAGGTATATATGTCTATATTTATATACATATTCACATATATAAACAAATACATATATATATATATATAAAATATATGCATAGATGGACACACACACACACACACACACACACACATATATATATATATATGTATATACATATATGCATACACACATACATATATGTATATATGCATACACACACATATATATACAAGCAGCTAAATATATATACATATATATGTATGTATATGTGAGTGTACAGATAAACACATATATATATATACACACATACACATATAAATACATATATATATATACATATGTATACATACCTTTTTTATACACATATATCTATATCAACATACATATATATGGAAATATATGTGTATATAAATCACACACTATCAACATCAGATATATATATATATATATATATATATATATATATATATATATATATATATATATATATATATATATATATATATATATATATATATATATATATATATATATATATATATATATATATATGTCTGTTGGAAAATTCTGTTGGTATTGCCTCTTCAAATGTTAGAAAACTGTTTCTCAAAAAGCTAGCTAGAATCAAGGGCATCAAAATCCTATTTACTTGAAATGTTTTTTGAATTTCTTTGCTACCTTTTTCGATTTCCTTATAGTAGTCAGGTATTGCTTCTATTATCAAGGCACCTATGAATCTTAACAGTGAATAAAATCTATGCAATCATGCATTGCAATTTCCAATCAAACATGCCAAATACTATCAACAATGCAACCTATGCCTTTAGAATAGTTATGAATCATCTTAATAGACATATATTTTACAATTACTTAGGAGAAATTTCCATTTCTTAGATTTAAGTGCAATCGACATGCATCCTTGGCGGAGAAAATATTAGTTCCATTGTTAATTGGTGCAGGGGCACCATGTCAATTCATGTAAATAAGGTCTTGTGTTTGGTTTTAGGGTTTTTTGAGTCTAAGGTCATGTAATAAGGTCATAATAGACCATTTTCAATGTATTAGAGTCATTTGGGGTTCATTTTGTAAATGCTGTCAATCCTTGCAAAAGTTATCATTTGCAAAATTACAAAAATGCAAAAAAAGTGGAAGCCCAACAGTTAGGAAGTTCAAATGGAAGTTTGAGTCAGTTGGATTAGTTTGTTTTGGATGTGTAAGGGTTAAATAGGCTTCACAAACTTTGAGGCAGTCTTCTGGTGTTCATTTTGTTGAAGGAAGCAATAAGAAACCCTTATTTTTCTGTGTTTTCTAGTTAAATTTGCTGCTCTAGGCTACATTATAGTTCCGTACTGATAGTTTTTGATCTAAGGTGTTTTTAAATTGATGGAGGCATGAAATAACATCATTTTGGTTTTTATTTGATTGAATTTCATAAAGTTTGAAGAATTTTACAAGCAATTTACTGTAGGCGGTCTGTAAACCTTGTTTTGAGGGTGAATAAAATGTATTGTTGACCCATTCCACTAGTAGATTTTCTTGAAACTTGGTGGAATCGGTGCATTTAGGTAGGGTTAGATGTTCATGTAGGTTTCAAGAGCAGGGAGTAGGGTTTGAAGGCTTTTTGATGCTGCCCTAGTTGTAATTTCATGAGTTTTGGCTTAAAGCTGATGGCTATGAGTTGGAGTTTGCTTCAAATGCAATGATGAGGGTTGGTAGTTGATTTGAGAAGCATGTGAATACCATATATGATGTTTTTGATGTGTTGGAAAAGTGAAATAGGTCTTGGAACACTTAGTTTTAATAAACCCTCCTTGTTCAAGCATTAAAATGGCCTAAACAGGGGTTTTGTAGTTTGATGATCCTGTGGCAGTTTCTATTGGAAAAAGTTGTTGATTTAGACCATTTTTGGTTTGGGGAGAACATTGGAATAAATTTTAGTGGTTTGTGTGTGGAGTTTCACCAAGTTGCTTTGGAAAAGTGGCCTAATTGGGCTTAAGGGCAATGTAGCAACAAAGATTTGGGGTTGATGGTCCAAAGTGACCCTATGAAATTTTGAGATATGTTGAAGTATGCCAAAAAGGGTATTTGGAATGCTTAGAATTTTGTGGTTTTGAGAGTATTTTGAAAGATATGATTAAATTACACTATTAGGAATGTTACAAGGGGGATATGAAGTAATAGAGAAATAAGGCCAAGTCAGAGTTTTGAAGGTTGAAAGATTGTGTGAAATAGTTTGAATTATGATTATAAGAAAAATTCCTCCTTGATATGCATTAGGTGGTATTAGAGCATAGGTTTTTGATCTTTTGAAGGAGAAAAGTTGAAGTTTGAAGAAGTGAAAAGTTGAAAGTTGAAGGACAAGATGCCTCCTAAAGGTAGTGCATTTCTTGCTAGAGAGATAAAGTTGTTAAAGGAGTCACAAGAAGCAATTTTAGCCAGATTTGCAGCATTAGAGACAAGGCAAAGAAGAGGAAAGGCCAATAAAGAGGAAAGTGACCGAGAGGAAGAGGGTGAAAGTGAGAAACCTAGAGGAAGATTCCAAGATGATGAAGAGGAATTGGACCTTGATGACAGAAGGATGATAAGAATGCCCAAGGCTATCAAGGGAGATGCTTCTAATGTAAAAATATATTTTCCAATGTATAATAGAAAGTTGGATTGGATAGATGCACTAGACAATTACTTTGAGTACAAGGAGGTTGCTGAAGAAAAAAAGGTAAAGTTTTCTAAGACTAAGTTGAAAGGTCTCGCTCTGATATGGTGGAATTATGTGAAAGAGGAAAGAGTGAAGAATGGGAAAACAAAAATTAGTTCATGGGATAGGATGGTGTCAAAGATTAAGATCCAATTCTTGCCAGGTGTCATGTAATTCAAACATTTAAGAAGTTGCAAAGTTTAAAGTAGAAGGATAAGGATGTCATGGCCTACACTGAAGAATTTCACAAATTAAGTATTAGGGCTGGTCATGCTGATGATGAGAATGAAAAGATAGCAAGGTATATGTGTGGGTTAAGTTTTCAAATTCAAGATGAATTGAGTTTGGCTACTCCTAGGATGGTTGAAGAATGTTTTTAGTTGGAAATTAGGGCATAAGAGAAGTTAAAAAGAAGGAAAGAAAGACAAGGAAGAGGAAAAGGAAGCACTAGTAGAGGAAGAGGTTCAAGGCAGTCCTATGAAGACCAAGAAGATGCAAGTAAAGGTAAATACCAAGTTGTTGATCAAAGAGGTGGATTTAGAGGCTTCAGAGGAATATTTGGTGGACAAGGCAGAGGTTCAAGCTCATTTTTAGGAAGATGTTATCATTGCAATCAGTTTGGCCATCTAGCATGGAAGTGTCCAAAGAAACAAGCTTCTACTTCAAGTGGTGGTGATAAAAGAGTCCAATTGGTACAAGAGGAAGATTGTGAGAGTGTTAACTCTCCTAATCAACTTGCTGCTCTAGAAGTTGGGGAATCCTTGATGGTGAGAAGAACACTACTTAAAGCATCCAAGGAGAAAGAATCAACACAAAGAAGAACACTTTTCAAGATCACCTGCAAATGCAAAGGAAAGGTATGTAAAGTAGTAATAGACTCTGGGAGTACTGATAACATAGTGTCTATAGAAATGGTTGATAAATTGAAGTTAGAAAAGATACCTCATGAAACACCTTATAAATTGTCTTGGATGAATGAGAATCAATCTATTTTGGTTAATGAGCAAGCTTGGGTTGAGTTTAATATTGGTGGATATAAGGAAAAAATTATTTTGTATGTGTTTCCCATGGATGTATGCCACTTGTTACTAGGAAGACCATGGTAGTTTGATATGCATGCAATATATGATGGTAGACACAATACTTATCAGATTGAAAAGGATGGAAACTCTTTCACATTGAATCTATTACTAGAAGATGATAAGGGACAAGGTAAGACAACTAAGGTGATAATGTTAGGCAAGGAGTTTGTAAAGTTTGAGGAAGAAAAACATGAAGAGTTTGCAGCCACCACAAAAGAAGAAGATGCTAAGACGGTAAGTTTGGAAAATAATTTGATGTTGAGAAGAAAGGGTGATGATTTGGTGTCAAAACCTGATATGGAGAAGGTCAAGGATGAATTGTTTGTGGGAATGCAAGATTGGTTAGAGAAACATGTTGAGGTCATGATAGGAAGAGTTCTTTGTTCATTGATTGCTAAAGAGGCTAGTGGTCAGTCAAATTCTATCACTACAGAGGTTTATGAACTTGATAAAAGAAAGGTTCTTGGGGCAAAGAATTTGAAGGAAGAGATGAAAAGAAAAGGTGTAGTGATTCAAGGTGAATTACAAGGGTATATGGGTAAGTTCAAGCATGCAACAAAGGTAAGGATGAAGATAGTTCATGGTATAGATGCTAAAGGAATGTTTGCAGGTGTTCAAGCAGGCTCAACATTAGTTCCAGATGAGGGAAAGGTTAGAAAACATCCATTAAGTCAGTTTACATAGTTGGAGCAATTGCTAGATACCAAAGAGTTTCCTGATGCCAAGAATAATGCAACTCTACAGTACCGGGTTCAATGGAAAGGCTTACTAGATGAAGGAACATTTGAGGATCAAGGAGATGAAGTGATCAAGCATGATCTAATGCAATACAGTCCTCAAGGGACTTGAGTTCTTTTCCAGTCCGGGTGTATGGTGCAGGGGCACCATGTCAATTCATGTAAATAAGGTCTTGTGTTTGGTTTTAGGGTGTTTTGAGTCTAAGGTCATGTAATAAGGTCATAATATACCATTTTCAATTTATTAGTCATTTGGGGTTCATTTTGTAAATGTTGTCAATTCTTGCAAAAGTTGTCATATGCAAAAATTGCAAAAATGCAAAAAAAGTGGAAGCCCAACAGTCAAGAAGTTCAAATGGAAGTTTGAGTCAGTTGGATTAGTTTGGTTTTGATGTGTAAGGGTTAAATATGCTTCACAAACTTTGAGGAATTCTTCTAGTGCTCATTTTGTTGAAGGAAGCAATAAGAAACCCTTATTTTTTTGTGTTTTCCAATTAAATTTGCTGCTCCAGGTTACAGTATGGTTCCATATTGATTGTTTTTGATCTAAGGTGTTTGGAAATATATGGAGGCATGAAATAAATAATTTTGGTTTTGATTTTATTGAATTTCACAAAGTTTTAATAATTTTACAAGCAATTTACTGTAGGCGGCCTGTAAACCTTGTTTTGAGGGTTTGAGGGTGAATAAAATGTATTTTTGACCCATTCCACTAGTAGATTTTCTTGAAACTTGGTGGAATTGGTGAATTTAGGTAGGGTTAGATGTTCATGTAGGTTTCCAGAGCAGGGAGTAGGATTTGAAGGCTTTTTGATGTTTCCCTAGTTGTAATTTCATGAGTTTTGGCTTAAAGTTGATGGATACAAGTTGGAGTTTGCTTCAAAAGCAATGATGAAGGTTGGGAGTTGATTTGAGAAGCATGTGTAGACCATATAGGATGTTTTTTATGTGTTGGTAAAGTGAAATATGGCTTGGAACACTTAGTTTCAATAAACCCTCCTTGTTCAAGCATCATAATGGCCTAAACAAGGGTTTTTTAGTTTGATGATCCTGTGGTGGTTTCTATTGGAAAAAGTTGTTGATTCAGACATTTGTGGTTTGGGGAGAACATTGGAATAAATTTTAGTGGTTTGTGTGTGGAGTTTCACCAAGTTGCTTTGGAAAAGTGGCCTAATTAGGCTTAAGGGCAAGGTAGCAGTAGATATTTGAGGTTGATGGTCCAAAGTGACCCTATGAAATTTTGACATATGTTTAAGTATGCAAAAAAGGGTATTTGGAATGCTTAGCCTTTTGTGGGTTTGAGGATTATTTTGAAAGATATGATTAAATTCCACTATTTTGAATGCTACAAGGGGAATATGAAGGAATAGAGAAATAAGTCCAAGTCAAAGTTTTGAAGGTTGAAAGATTGTGTGAAATAGTTTGAATTGTGATTATAAGACAAAATCCTCCCTACTTTGCATCATTAATGATCATTAACAAAGAGATCACCAATGTCTACTTTTTTGACAGGTTATATTGTTAACAAATAATTTGTCAAGAGGATTAGACAATGCAAGCAATTCTTTGCTCAATAGTCTTAAAACCTGGTGGAGGAATCAATTAATGCCAGTTGCATTTCAATCCACTGGAAGTGAGTGGAAATTAGTGACTAGGAAATGCTAAAAGTCTATGTTAAAATAACACACATTGAATTTTGTACTTACCTAAGCTTTATAATTAACCATAGTTAGCAAGATTAATGAATTCCGTTTTTAACTATTTAACTTAACAACAAACACTATGCCATGAAAACAATCAAATATAGCAAAGAATACACATTAACATACAAAATACAGACAACAACAAACAATATACATTAAGCCATAAAATGGAAGAATGTAAAAAAACTATAGAACAATGCTGTAAAAGGCATACAAAGTTACAAATGATTTTTCTTTCCCTCCCCATACAATAGACTTAAATCCTTTCAACAAACATGGATTTAATGATTTAATATCTAGACATTTTGCAATTACTTAGAGCTAATTTTCATTTTCATTTAACAGATGTCTTTGTGGTGCCCAACAAAGAAGATGGCATTAATGAATTATGGTGTTAAGTCTTCAAGTGAAGAAAAGAGATTGATCCATAAAAGCATTCAAAGATAGGGAAGAGTAGAGAATAACCCACAAGATGCAGACAGATCAAGAAACAATAGACATTAACCCATAAAATGTAGAGATGCAAAAAACTATAAAACGACATTGTAAAATATATAGGAAGTTACAAATGCCTGGTTTTTTGCTTCTAATACAAAAGACATAAACCTTCTCAACATAAACAAATTTCACTGTCTCAATTGTTCTACACAATTTGGAAATGGTTTGAGCTCTATTGCTCCCTATCAATTAGTGTTCTTATGGATGAATCTATGTTTTTTGCAATTTTGTCATTTTTTCTTGATATTTTGGTCTTTATTTTGTATTTATCTAATAAAAATTGATTGTGTGTTCATGAAAGAGTGATAGAAATTGGAGGATGTCTATTTGTTCAAGATATGTCTAATTTTCCATGGATCTAAACAAATGAAAAAATAACACAAACAATACTTTTCTTGACAGGTTTAAAACTTCACACCATAACCCACTAATGACAACTACACTTTAGTCTACTCATAATAAATGGGAGCTTGCATATTAGAAAATGATAAAGACAAGAGGAAAATACTAGCAGCCAATGAGAAAACTGAGAGGGACATATAAATAAAACATAAAATGACGATGCAATGGATATAACAACTTGCAGATACCTTCTTTTTTGTATTTTTTAATATTTCTTTCCTTTTCTAGTGTTGTTTGTTTTCATGTTTTAATGTCTCTAAGGAAATCCCTCGAATCATAAAAACACACTACTATAATTCCAATAGGAAACAATTCTCATCTTCATCTTATTAATTGAAGCGCAGCTAGCTTCCATGGCTGCACAGAAACACTTACTTCTATTCTCAAAGTCTATTACTTGGGAGACTCAAAATTGAACACCATAATGCATTAATGGCAACCACAATTGAATCTATAACAATAGATGAAAATCACACCTAGATATATGCAAAATGCAAAACACACATACACACATATATATACATATATATACCTATATATATGTACACATAGATACATGCACATACATATATATATGCATATGAACATACATATATATATATGCATACACACATATACATATGGACATATACATACATACATACATACATACATACATACATACATACATACATACATACATACATACATACATACATACATACATACATACATACATACATATATATATATATATATATATATATACATATTTTTTTTACATGTTTTTGCAATTTCTTCATTCACTTTTGCCATTTCTAGCACTGGGAACTAATGTTATCGCCTTAATCTTGCATATTAAAATTGTGCTTGGGGAATGACATTGGAGAAAGAAAGATATGGTTTTGGTGATGTTATGGGGAATATTTAGAAAAAAATATTTTTTTTATTCTTGCAATTTTGTGATTGGTGGGTGTAATTTTCCTCATGGTTTTGGCATTTTCTAATTTTTTTAATAAAAATAATTATTATAGGGCACATAGGAACAATTACTTCCATTCTCAAATTCCTTTACTTTAGATAGTCTAAAATCAACACTGTAATTCATTAATGGCGAGTGTACTTGAATCTATTTATAGAAAATGAAAATCAGACTCCTTCAACTTAAATTACAAAATGTAAATTTAATTACAAAAACATGTGAAAAGAAAAAATAGGTTAAATTGATAGCGTATGAAACAAAAATGCATGAAACATCATTATCCCAATCTATACAACCTTGTTAATATTTAGCAAACAATTATAGCTAAAGCAATTACAACGTTTTTCTCAAAATTTGGACTTCGAATGTTTTTCAAATTTTACTTTCATATCTAAAAACATATTTAACTGGATTTTAAACTGCTGGCTTTCATAATACATAAAATAATATTATATAATTTGCAATTATTCAACAAAAAGAAATAAACTTGCATACTCTCTTACCTAGATCACACAAAAGTTTTCAGTATACCTTCATATAATATGAAGATAGACATAAACCCTTTCAACAACAACAAATTTAATGATTTTACACCGAGACATTTTCCAATTACTTAGACCTAATATTCATTGTCATTTAACAAATTCAAGAGAACTTGCAATGCATGCATGCAAACAACAAGCATTAACCCATAAAATGCAAAGACACAAAAACTATAAAAAGGACACTGTAAAAGACACAAGAACTTACAAACGCATGCAACTAGGTGTTTCCAATTACCTAGACCTAATTTTCATTTTTGTTAAATAAATTCAAGTGCAGTTGCAATGCATGTGTGCCTAGGAAATATTACTTTCATTCTTTATCATGAAAAACACACTATCCTGCTAGCTCCTTCACTGAACAAGAAAGACTAACCCATAAATACATTCAGACAAACAACTTAAGCAAGTGAGAAAACAATGCAAATAACACTTTGCTCAACAAAATTTAAACTTCAAGCCCAAGAAATACTTCAAATACAAACAATTCTCATTTTCACCCAATAGATTGAAGTGCCACTAACTACTTCCATTCTTAATCATGGGTAGTAGAGAAATCCACACTAACGAATTATGGTGTTAAGTATCTAACTCCACAATAGCTAGCAATCCATAAAAGCAGTCCACGATTGCAAAGGACCGAACAAGAAAGACTAACCCATATTTACACTCACAGAAACAACTTGAGCAAATGGGAAAACAACACAAATAATAATTTTCTCAACGAAATTAAAACTCAAAAACCAAGAAATGTTTAATGAAGTGCAATTAAGTATTTCACTCGACAACATACACTAACCCATAAAGAATAGTGAACAATTAATAAATTCAAGTGTAGTTGCAATGCATGAGTGCACACAGTAGAAATTAACCATAAAATGCAAAGATACAAAATACAATAAACTGACATAATAAAAGATATAGGTGTTGGGAATAGGATGTCATTTAATTGCAATCCTAAACATATTTCATGTATTTGCTAAGTCCTTGGAAAGTGTTCCCCAACACTAGGATTAGAAAGAGATTAATTTTGAATGAAATGCACATGTAAATTGACATTTGTAATTATTCCTAAATGATAGGAACATGTGAGGATGCCCAAGTTGAGCTCCTACAAAATAGGAGCACATGGTCCCACACTCACACGGAAGGTGGGACCCACCTTGTTTCAGTGAATTGTTTAGAGAATTGATAACTCTTATGTAATTCATGTCTTGTTCCTACAAAATAGGGATTGATAATTACAATGTGCTTGGAGTGGTATTATCAATTCAATTTTAGTTCAATTCATTTCAGTCCATTTTGGTTCAATTCAGTCCAGTTCAGTTTAGTTTAGTTCAGTTTTAGTTTCAGTTCAATTTTAGTTTTAGTTTTAGTTTTAGGTCAGTTCAGTTGTGGATTAGTTATCTTTAGTTTCATGTTAGTTATTTTGAGTTGTATGTAGTTGACTTCAGTTGCATGATAGATAACAAGTTGATACTTTCAATTAACATGGGATGATCAATCATGCATGAAGTTTGCATGAATGGTGGAGAGATATGTTTAGGTTAACAAAGATTGAATTGGACCCACCTTGGGTGCCCAAGTTGAGATCTTGGAGTTAACACCTTTGCATGAGAAGATATTTGCAAGGCTCAGTTAAGTGGGGCCCATTCTTGGGCGCCAACTTTGAGGAGAAGCTTACAAGATATCTTCGTAATCATCAATCAATTAAGACTTCATTTTGGGACACCCAAATTGATGAAGGGCTTGGTTTGACTTTGATTTTCATGGAGAAACTCTACTTGCACCATTATGGTGTAGATATTTGTGAGGATCTTTATCCTCTTGTAATTGTCAACTCTTTGGAGTTTACAAGGTAGATATTTGTCTATTAATTGCAACATGTTGAAGAGAGTTTCATCAGAGTTTTATTGCAGGTTGTGAAGAAGAATTGTTGAAGGAAAAAGAAGCATCTCAATCAAGGGTTGATACAGTGTTAGTGTAATCTTGTTCTAAGGTTAAATAATACAAGCACTATTGATTTTGGTGGTGGAGTTTTTTCCCGAAAGGGTTTCTCCACATATATGTTGTGTCACTTCTATTTGTTGTATCATTCTTCTACAATCTTCTATCTACTTCTACAATTGGTAAAATTGAATTAATCAAATTAATCACCCACAAAGAAATTGTGACAAAGAATACTTAATTTAATCTACAGTCTCATAGGATTACAAGGTTAAAGCTACAAAATTTACCTTCAATTTTCAACAATATGAACTTATAAAGGACACCTTTCTCATTTCCAATCCGAGCAAACTAGCAGAAAAATTAAAAAAATCAAAGTGTAAAAGATAGAGTAACTTACAAAGGCCACCTTTCTCGCTTCCAACAAAATAGATGAAAACCATCCCAACAGACACAAATTTCAGCCTCATCAAACAACCTGAGCAAATGAACAAACAACACAAATAATAGTTTACTCGATAGACTTAAAAGTTGACACCATAACCCACTAATGACAGCTGCACTTTAGTCTACTCACAATAAATGAGAAGACACAAATAGTTAATGCAAATGTATTGCTCAAGACGCCATGCCTCCCCAGGAAGAGTCCCTGCCAAGACACGACATTACTTCCCTGCCTCCCCAGGAAGAGTCAATGCCAAGATATGACATTAGGGACTAACAAACTAATGAAATATTTCCAATAGAAAAGCTCCCTACAATAATTATTATTATTATTATTTAAAAAATTTAGAAAATGCCAAAACCACGAGGAAAATTACACTTGCCAATCACAAAATTGCAAGAACAAAAAAAATCACTTTTTCTAAATATTCCCTAGAACATCACCAAAACCATATCTTTATTTTTTAGCGCCATTCCCCAAGCACAATTTTAATATACAATATTGTGGTGATAACATTAGTTCCCCGCCTTATAAAGGCAGGGACTAATAAATGATGATTCACTTAATTATAGAGAGAAATGTTAGTGATGTAATTAAACAAATACTAATTTATTTAATTAAGAAAAAGTAGAATAAAGAAGGGAAGATGAATTAATTAAATAATTAAAATTATTTAATTAATAGAAGAAAGTGATTAAAGAGAAATAATTAAATAATTAAAATTATTTAAATTAAACGGGGGAGAAGAGAGAATTATGCAAAAAAAATGTTGTTTGTAGACCAAGACATTTTTTAGTGTCTACATTTTTCCCCTCTGACATAATGTGATTTGAGCATTGTGTCAAAGAATTAAGAAAATATATTTCAGATCATGCCCTAGTGTGCCTCGGTGAAGGCTGGATAGACCCATGCCCCCTTAATTTTTTTTTCAAATTTTGAATTTTTTTTGAAAAAGATGAAAAACTTTTCTGACAAGCGAATTTTGTGCATTGAAAACAAAAGGATTCAATTTTAGACCTCCGGAAAGCTCAGATTAGGGTTTAGATTCAACATTTAGCACAACCAGTGAAAAAGGGGGTGGTAAAATCCTATTTTAGAAAGATATAAATGTGATTAGGTTGCTAAAAATAGTCATTTGTGTATTTTAACCTTGAGTGAATAGTGTGTGAGAGAGAAAACCTGTTGCAGAGCTCCTATCAAAATGTCTCCAGTTCCACACACTGCGCATTGCGGGTACCTAGTCAAGGCCTATAGACGATCAGAGGGCTTGGGGTATGCGGTAAGTGCACTATCCTTTCCTTGTGATTTTTTAAATTTTTGGTAGATTTAGGGCTCCAAAAGGGGGCAAATAGATGCAGCAAACCCTGTTCACCACATTTGTTATAGTGTGCACTGCAAGTGACTATGGTTTGCCGCATTTGTTCGGTGCGAGGTGAGTGCATAGGACTTAGCCGCATGTGGTTTTACATGACACAAATGGATTTTGTGATGCAAGTGTAGATTTTAGCAACACATGTGCGGTTTTGAGCCACATTTATGATTTTGAGATGCAATTATGGGCTTGAATGACACATTTGCAAAATTGAACCACATTTGCATACAAAGTGACACATTTGACTAGTGAAATGCATATGCTAGATAGTGCGATACATTTTCTTGGTTAAATTTTTTCACCAATTTAGATAAATCTTCTATGTGACCAAGGTCAAATAGGTTGACTTAGGGTTTATGTTTGACATAATGTGTTCATTTGTGATCACAAATTCCACTTGACCCGATTTACACACAAGAGAGTTGACCGTCAAGCTTTAGACTGTGTTAGAAACTTGATGATGACCAGAGGGATTGACAATTGTCTCTGGGATTATACTATGCCACTTTAATGCCCATGATTCAAGCTAACATGGGTCTATTGACTGCATTGGCTGAGTGATGGTACTTAGATCAAGGATACAATGTTATATTGTAGCTACTTTTGACCATGCAAATGTTGCAGAGCTAGGTGTGAAGGAGTACGAGATCCACTAAGATGTACTCACAAAGAGATACAAGCTCTTCATCGTTGTCCTATGCAGCATGATTGGCAGAGTTGTGTGCCTAGATCGGTGGGGACATGGGATTTCGGTTAGGTGGGGTGAGATGCTTGTTGGTATGCTGACTTGAGGAGTGGTTTATCCTTGGGGACCATGCATGTTAGTGATGCTTTAATTTCAGCTCCATGACATGGCATATTGGGGTAAACAGAGTATTAGTTGCGACATGACTCTTTTGATGCTTTGGGCCTAGGAGCACATCGTACTATTTAGTCTGCCAGTGCAAAGACAAATTGGAGATGGTTTAACATATGTTTTCATTTACTAAGGTACAATTACACTGACCCATGTTGGAGATCTTGGTTACTGGAGACACGCCATTGACATTTTGGATACATTCACCTGGAGTCCGTACATGGATGGGACCCCATTTGGAGATGATGATGATCACTTGCCATACTGCTGCTAGAATTTTTATTTGATTGGACACACATTCCAATCATAATACATTATTGAGATCTATACTTTCTAGAGCAGGTTCACTAACAGTTCAATGAGCAGCAGGGACTACCAGTTGGCACTACAAAGTTTTCTTGGTCTAGCCGAGAGATACAACCATGGGGTCCAATGATTCCAATTTTGAAACTGGAGCAGGATATTAATGCTTTACAACCTTTACAGTAGGGAGTAGGGCTAGAGGTCACATATGTGGGGGCTACGCCCGATTATGATTCTTGGTGGGTGCAACACAAGTTTGTGCCATTGAAAGATCTAAATCAGTTGACACTGGTAGGGCAGCACAGGGGGGCTAGGGGGAGGGTTGTAGGGTTGAGGAGTAGGTTGGGGGGATGATAGAGGCTTTAGAGGTGGTGGAGAGGACGGGGGAGATGACAGAGGAGATGGAGGAGGTAGGGGATGTAAAGAGGATAGATGAGGTTAGGATTGGAGAGGCAGAGACAAATGTCCACCTTGTCCACCAAGGGGATATGGAGGGAGACAGGTAGAAGAGGCCCCTCATTAGGAGGGAGAGGTCAAAGTAGAGGTGGCAATAAGAGCAGGATAGGAAGACACACCTCCTCATCAGGAAGAGAGGCAGGCAGAGGAGGAGCTAAAGATCGACATTGGTATAGACGTTGAGGTGGGCGAGGTTAACAGAGATGAGGAGATGAGGGATCAAGGGTAGGAGGAGAGAGAGAGGATAGTTATGGAGGAGGAATTGGAGGAGATCCCCATCACTGATGTGATGGAGATGGAGAGGGAGGACTAGCCAGTGGATGCATAGGTTGCAGGAATATAGGCCTAGTTACAGGTTGCACATACA
Organism: Sequoia sempervirens; assembly: GCA_007258455.2. Classification (NCBI taxonomy): domain Eukaryota; kingdom Viridiplantae; phylum Streptophyta; class Pinopsida; order Cupressales; family Cupressaceae; genus Sequoia; species Sequoia sempervirens. The sequence continues at coordinate 270,683,847 of VDFB02000003.1, read as the reverse complement.
AAGATTCAACAACTCAGGGTGGAGAGAGATATGGCTATTATTAGGGCCTACCATGTAGAGCAAACCTTTATTGATTTCATGAGTAGATGTGGTAGATCGATGGTTGATGTTGTTTGGGAGTTACATATGGTGATTAGGGTAAAGCAATATTACAAAGATCTTTATGAGAGGGAGGTGCCTCCTGAGTGTAGAGAGCCCAATTTTTCATTGGTGGAGAGTAGATCACAGAGTAGGTCTCACTCAAGATGGAACTAGATTAGTGGTGGGGTCTCACAACCATGGCTTTCACCATACTAGCAACCAATAGGACATGAGGCTTTAGGGTCAGAACAATGTCATGACAGATAGATATCCACAGGTCCCTCCCCATTAGGTGACAGTGGGAGCACCGACTAGCTTATTTTCATTGTATTAGACACTGATATGTATATTTTGACTGAGCTTGTGAGCTCCATTTTTTAGATCATTTTGATATTGTAATGTATGTTGATGCTTTATGAATGTAAGATGATATTATGTGACTACATGACATAATTCATGTAATTCTTATATGGATGTATGTATGATGATGCTATATATGATGCAATATGGATGATCTACCATGTTTATGATGATGCCTATGATGCTTTATCATGCCTATATGCTTCTAACATGATTATGTATGTAGGATATTTTTGTGCATCACAGGATGCCATTAGGATGATTGCGGATAGAAGGGATAGAAGCATGAAGAAGATGTATGTTAATATGAAGAAGATGGATGTTAGCATGAAGTTAGTCAAATGAAAAGGAATTGATATTCTTGCTTAATAGATGTCAACTTGTATGTTTATCATCATCAAGAAACAAAATTATAACAAATGGATCACCAACAATGTAGTATGAAATAAACCAAGGTGTGCAATTTTACCATTTGCAAGAAATAGGTAGTCACCGAATATAAAAGGAATGCCATAACTCATACTAAGGACCCGATTGTCCCAATCTTTTTGTGAAGAAAAACCATAAGAAAAAATTGAAAGAAAAGAGGTCATGATCTATCATCACTCCTCTAAATCCTCCTTGGGACATCCTCAAGGTGGCTACTAACATGACCAAAGATAAATCAAAAGGATAAGAGGGTAATTGCACCAAGATGGTTCCCAAAAAGGGGGCTTAAGTGGCCACTTTTTTTTGAAATCAGGAAATACTAACCTTGGACATGAAATTGAGGATAGTTACACTCAAAATTTTGAGATGGAACAAAAACAAGGATCAAAGTTCTCCTAGTCTACTTTCTCAACTACTAATTTATTTTGAAAACGGTTGAGATTAAGGGGTTCAAAAGAGGGACGTACACAAATTGGTGTTGTTTTTGTCAAAAAAATATAACATAGAAACTCTTGTACGACCCTAGCATGGTGAATTTTTTTTAGTATTTTTAAAATCGCTATGGTCAAAAGTTAGCTAATAGAATGTAGTTGAAGCATGGTTTTTCTAATAATTTTTTTATGAATATTTAATTTTTTACTAATTTTCTAAGTGGTCACTTCTTGAAAAGCATAATTTTGGCCGTGCTACCCCTACAAATTTTGGAAAGTAATTGAAAGTAATTGATTTTTTTTTTTTTAAATTGTAGAATGGAGTCTAGTTTCTAAAAATGTAATTTATTTGAAATTTCGATGAACTATTAATTTATAACGAAAAAACACCAAACACTACTTTTTGGAAAAAAGGAGACACACAAACAAAATAAATTATGGATGAAAGGCTTAACATTTGTCGAAGTGAAAAATTACATCATTGATAGATAAAGAGAGAACCTAACATTACCTGAAATTAACTCGAATGCGGAGAGCACAAACCCGATTATGTGAAAATTGTAGAATTTGCAAAAACATGTTCTTGGTCATTGAATGTCTTCCACCTTGGGCTGGTATCCAAGGCCAATTACCAGGCTTGGGGACTTGTACAAGAGATAATGCAGTACAAAATGAGTTTGACATAACATGCCCATTATATCTTGGGGTTGGACATGGTTTTTTGAGAGTACTTGTGGGGAACATGTCTAGCAAGATATAATGTGAGAGTGGTATAACGCACTCACGTTATGTCTTCCTTTATGTTAAATGCTACTCTATTGAATGTATGTTGATATATTTGTATGTTTGTATGTACATGTATGCTTGTATGTATGCCTATTTGTAGGTAAGATTG
>VDFB02000003.1:270623184-270680392 GCA_007258455.2 Sequoia sempervirens | reverse complement strand
GATTGACGAAAAAAAGCCAATTGAAGAGGAACCTCAACAATAAAAAGAGAATAGACATTGGTAGCACAAAGGGTATGAATGCGAAAGCGTTGTGGTAGGACATATTTTGATATCATAGTTGGAGACACTCTGTCTACCGCAAGTGAATACGAAGGGACACCATTAAGCACAAGCGAATATGGAGGGACACCATCTACCACAAGTGAATATGGAGGGACACCATCTACTACAAGTGAATATGGTTGGACACCATCCACCACATCTCAAGTTGAGAGTACGTCATCACTCGGATTTGATGAAGAAGGTATGCCATCATCCCCACATGAACCTCATGGTATGTCTTCTACTCCACCCTCGATTGAAGGTATGCAATCTATCCCACCTCAATTAAATATTGATAAAATTCCTAATGTTAAGATGTATGTACCTAGGAGAACACCACCTAGAATTTTGCATAGAAAGCCATAGTATTTGATTAATATTGATGAGGATATTTTGCAGCACATGGAAGGTAAGATTCCAACACACACTTGTAGAAGATATGCTAATAAGATTTGGAAATTCTTCTTTGAAAGGATAAATGAGACCGCAAGATGTCAACTATTTGTTGAAATGATGCAGGGTATAAAGTATAGAAGCATCATGACGACTCTTGGGTTGAGAACATCAAATGCATCAAGTGAAAACACTATTGTGAAGAATCTAATGGATGCTTATGAGAGTGTGGGTAAGACCTCACGCTCAAAGGATAGTAATGTCACCTGACGTGTCATTACATTGACTTTGGTAAGTAGTCAAACACAGAGAGCTCGTCTCATTAGAAAGACGAGTGAACAAATGAGAATTAGTAAAAAAAACTTTATCAAAATCCGTTCAAAGGCGACAAAGAATTGAGGGCACTGATTCAAATGAATTATGGGCATTCTCGGGGAGATTGCCACAAAAAGATAAAAAAGTTGTTGATGCATTGAGAACACTAATTGAAGAGTATTGAAAGAAGAACACAAGGCCATCTCCAAATCAAAGGGATGTGGTAAGAAGGAGAATCGGTAGTCAGAATCGTGAGCCACATCTAAAGCATTTTTTGGATACGACTCAAACCCATTTTTTTCATAAATTTTAATAGGATTATCCTCAAATTAGTATTTTTCAAATATTTTTTGAAATAATTAAACCTTTTTATGTCAAGATAAATCACACACGCACTACTTGTTGTTGTAGACTACATATTGAATTCTATAACCATTATGATGTTTATTGTTCTATATGTTTATATTTGCATACTAATGATGTTTTGCAAGATTGTGGCATAGAAGCCCCACCAACATCTTCAAGAGAGTTCTTATCAAAAAATTTATGTGAAATAGAGGATGGCCAAATATTCTACAAGACAACATGCTTGGATGGTTCATGCGAGCATTGCGATGGCTTGAAACGTATGCCAATATGTCAACCTATGGAAAGCACAGATGAGGTGGGACAAAAACTAGCAGAGTTTGGGAAGTATAAAATAGTGGCATACGCTACAAAGGATGGGTCTCAAGAAAAAAGGTGTGGTTTGGTTATTTAAAGATTCTAGTGTGTTAGTTTATGTCCATGTTTCATGACAATATAGTGTATGAGTATGAAAGGCATACCCATAGAGCTCGATGGATGGACAGACAATTCAAGCTATGCAAGGACACATTTCCAGTTGGTAGCATAGTACCAGTGTTTGAATTTGCAGAGAACTACACTCTATAGCCACAGCATGAGAAGCAGTCACAGTATTACGACTCCACACATGTTTTGATATTTGTGCACATAGCATTCATTAATGCAACTGATAGTACAAAGGACCAAAGGAAGGTATTGAGGGAGTATCATTTTTATATTAGTGATGATCACATACATTATCCAGAGTTCATGCAAGGTTGCTTCCAAATGTTCTATAGTGATTTGGCTTAGAGGGGCATAGCATATGGTTGGCATATAATATGGTCGAATAACTGTACAACACAGTTCAAGAACTCGTGCATGTTGTACTGGTTGTGCAGGATGCATGTCACTACAGGTGTTCAACATATGTGGAACTTTTGTGAGGTTGGGCATGGAAAGGGGGAGCACGATGGTGCATGAGGATGCGTGAAAAGAGAATTAGCATGAGAAGAGTTAAAGTATAAAGATAGTGAAAAGTTGACAGATGCAAGATTAATCGTCGAGTGGTGTAATCCTTCAATGTGTCTAGGTAATGAAGGTACGTCTTCAGTTTGTATATATTTTTGGTTGATGGATGATACTAACATTGCACCATATGAGGATTGTTGTACACTAACTTGATCGAGTGAGCTACACTCTTTCCTTAGCTCAAATGCAGGTTCATGGAGTATTGATACATGAAAGATGGCATGCTTTTTTTCTTCATGTACAATTCAAGCCTGGAATGATTGTGAGTCAGGGGAGTGGGTTGACAAATGGATGACAAGTTATCTTAGCCCACTTCACACGTATCGCGCTCTGACGGCATTGGAACTAACATAGATGGAATCATCAATCGACTTTAACCACATATCAGATCTAGTTCAACTAGGTAATATAGCTACTTGCTTAGTTTTTGAAATTCCATATTGTTGTCTTACTTTGTAGTGTATTCGTAATGTTGACTAATTTCAAGAGATTTGATGCACATATCAATGCAGGGCATGTTTATGTAGTTATTGTAAATGAAGAAAATGAAGAGGGAACATAATATTACTTGTGTCGTTGTGTTGAGGCCAAAAAGAAATTGGAGGCCCCAGTTATAGATGGAGAAAACATCGAATAGCCTACAAGCTTAGTTATTGTTACTAGAACATGGATTAGAAGGTACCCGCATAAGAGTGTTAAACATTGGATGTTTCAGGACTTTGAAACGCATCGTAATATTATTCATTACTCAAACCTTGTCATGCCATCCAATGTTTGTTTGACCAAATATGGGGGTATACCTTTGAGCAAGACCTTGTGGAATGTGCGTGAGTCTGACCATGAGGCAATACTTGACACAATAAAGAGTAGAGAAAACCAGATGGCTCGTTGGATTAATTTGTAAGTAAGCACATTGGTTCTTATTAATTTATACTTGTATGCACATTAATTTGTGTGAAGCCAATGCTATCATCTTCTTTTACTTTTCCTATTCGTAAGTAACCTACTAAAAATTCATTGGTGTCCCCTTGCAGAAAATGTAGATTTATGAGCCATCCAAAAGAATCTTAGCCAAAAAAGCAATGCAACATCCTTATTTTGATGATCTTGAAAAATCTTAATTATGATTTTAATCCATTACAAAAGTGCATGCGAAGCTTCGTGAGGAAATTTCAAGTTATTCATTTGAAGTTAACCTTATCATGTGCACTTATCATGTAGATATTATAAGAGCATATCTAATTTCAAGTTATTCTATTCATCAAAGGTGTTGTGTGCAATAGGTATCTTGGAACTCTGAGTGAATATGTATGACTAGGAGGGACTAAGTTGAGAGACTGGCATGCCTATCCTCAATGGAAGCGTCAAGATTTATGCCTTGTTATTCCTGAGTTGGAACCAAATGGTGTGGATTTGTTGTTTGTAAGTGCCTTCCATCTATTTTCATTTCATTTCCATTTTGGATGCTCTTTCTTTTTCTTCTTTTACTTTGCGTATTTTTAAGTAAAATACTAAAAATTGATTGGTCTCTCCTTGTAGAAAATGCCGATTTATAAGCCATCGAAGAGAATCTCAACCAAAAAAGCAATGCAACATCCTTATTTTGATGATCTTGACAAATCTCAATTCTGATGGGGTTCAATCAAATGTCCCACCATGGCTTGGAATTGAAAAACTTCCAAATTAGTTGGTACCATGGTGTCCACTAAAGCTTTTTCTAGAATATCCTTATGGGATGGTGTAATTTTAAAAAGTTCTAGTATGGATATCTGTGTTGGAATCTTTTGCAATTGATCTACTATATTGTATTGATTCGAAGGAGAAACAACTATTTTAGATGTACTTCCTTTCAATACAAAAATGGACTGCCCCCTTGTGGTCACATTTACTTGTAGGTTATCTTGTTTATCCTTGATTTTGATGACATTGATTAGATTATCAACTGCAGAAATGTGAAGGTAGTATCATAGATATAATTCACATTCTTCCCTTTGTTGTTTGTCGAAGAGGATTCTCCTTTTTCATAGTTGGGTAGAGGGTTTTTAAATGCTCCATGATCATCATTTGTTTTATGTCCTTCTATCGATATGCCACCTCTATCTATCAAGTCTTGCACCAAATGTTTTAATTGCATACAATAATTTGTTTTATGACCTTTGCTTCTATGAAAGTCACAATAATATGCATCTTTCCACCATGATGGTTTAACTCTTGGTTCAAAATCTAGTGTATCTAGTAATGCTATGATTTTGTGTGCAAGAATCTCTTTTAATGTTGATTCAAGTGATTTCCCCAAAGGTGTAATTTTTCTTCAATATGGTGGTGGAGCTAGTTTAGATTCACTGTTGTTTTGATTGTTTTTGGGTGTAGTACCTGATAAAATGAAGACTGGTTTTACGTTATGTGTGTCAACTACACCATCATTACCAACATTCTTATTTCTTGTCCATAATTTGGATTTGTCATTGCTGTTATGATGGTTAGAAGAGTTAGCAGAGTTTGTTCCTTTGTTATAGATTTTCAATACTCCTCTTTTAGCCAAGGCTTCCTAAATATTAAGTTCTTTTTCAATCAGCTTTTCAAAACTAGGTGGACACTATAATTAGAGTCTACAACTCATCTCACTGTTGAGATTATCAATGAAGATATCCATCTTTTCTTTCTCAAGTATAGGATGGGCATATCTATCAAATAATCATCTCCATCTTTATAAGAATGTATGAAATGACTCACCATTTTTCTGTTTTGTGTTACAAAGATCTTTCATGGCTATTTCATGTTGAATGTTGTATAAAAATTGGGAGATAAATTTATTTACTAGCTCCTCAAATGATCTAATACCTTGTGGGAGTTTTGAAAGCCATTCCATGCATTGACCACCCAAACTTCTTGGAAATAATCTCATTAGATAGGTTTCTTCATGTGAAAATTCCAAACTCATGGTGCATAATTCTCTTACATGATCTTGAGGATCAATTTTTCCATTGTATTTGTCATATATTGGAAATTCACAATTTGGTGGAAAAGGTATCATGTTCATATTTCTGTCAAATGGATAAGGACAGATGTCTTGCACCAAATATCTCTTTGTTGTTCCCCTTTGCATGTCTAGGATTTGTTGTTGAAGATTTTGCATTTGGTGAGTTAAAGCATTCAATGGATTTGTGATTTGTGATTCAACTTCTATTTTCTTGGGAGCTCCCTTCAATTGGTTGACATCAAAATCATTGGGTAGTTTTACACCTTGATTTTCCAACATTAGAAAGTATTTCTCTCCATCCTTTTCTAGATTTTTTTCCATGAACTTGTGAAATTTAGGGTCTTGTTGAGCTTGTTGAATGTCCTCATCATTTATCTCATCTGTTTCAGGTTGATGAAATCTGTGAAAAGGATTTTCTTCTCCTTCTGCCATGATGGTTTGGGTTTCTATTTTTTTTTTCTCTGAGTTTTTGTTTTTGAGCTCTTGTAAAATGGTCATGCAAGTGATAGAGTTTTGCTATACTTTGATCTTTGTTTTGGGAGTGTCAATGAAGTACCTAAGTCAAATAGGATGATAGTTCCTATTGATGAGACTAGGCTAAATCTGATGTACAACGTTTCAGGGCAAATTTTTTCATTTTTCGTGAAAAAAAAGAGTCTATTGGCGAATCTTTTCTAATCGCTAGAAGTTTGTGGAAAATCCTGGCTAAATGCAATTTTTTTAAAACCACTAAATTTTTTCCATTGGCAATTAAAATCTATTTTCAAACCAATAAAATATTTCGATTGGCGAATTAAACCTATTTTCAAACCAAAAAAAATATTTTTTGGCAATTAAAACTTTTTTTCAAACTAAAAAATAAAATTCATTGGTGAATTAGACCTATTTTCAAATGATTAAGAAAAAACATTGGAAAATTAAACATAATATAAAACCAATAAAAAAAATGCAGTGGCGAAGTGTCAGTGCAAATTCACCAATGTCATCTTTGTAGTTGGTGGGTCAGAGGTTTCGAAAACTTTGAAACTTCAGACTTTGGTTCTAAGGTTCCAAGTTTCAGTGACCACGTGACATTATGGACCATGATCGTTCGATGAATTTTTGATGGATGACTCTAGTTGCATTCTGGAAGTATATCTCTCAAGCACTAGATTTGCGAATTGAAACCTCCAGAATTACACTAGAATCGTTAGATTTTCAAAAATCAATGGTTGAGATTTTATTAATTATTTGGGTATGTTGGTCATCGTGCTCTTGTTTAGTGTTTACCGTTTAATATTACCTAAGTCAGACCAAAATATTTTATGACAAAGCCTTAAATCTTAACTCTTTAATCTTGAGGGTCAAGTCTCGTCAACCTACTGATGTCCCCATTTTAAATTATGCATGTGCATAAAGATTGTTTTAAAAGATGAACCATTCGATGAATTTTTGATGGACGACTATAGTTGCATTATGGAAGTAAATCCTTGAAGTACTAGACTTGTGAATTGAAACCTCCAAAATAACACTAGAACTGTTAGATTTTCAGAAATCAATGGTTGAGATTTTATTAATTATTTAGGTTTGTTGGTCATCGTGCTCTTGTAACCTTGTTTACTATTTAATATTGTCTAAGTTAGACCAAAATATTTTATGAAAAATCCTTAAATCTTAACTCTTTAATCTTGAGGGTTGAGTCTCGTGAACCTAGCAATGTCCCCATCTTAAAAGTAACTTTATAGTTTATTTGCATGTGCACTATGCAGCCATCTTGTCATCTATCGTGGGCATACCTTTTAAGCACTTGTTTATAAGGATTCAAGTGTTGAAATAAATGTTAATTGTCACATCAATGACAGTGGTGAATTTAAAAATGATAAGTGTGATGTGATATTGATTGTGTTCGTGCTAACTTCTATATATACTTCACCAACTTGATGTTCTTCATATCATTTATAATATATTTGGCATTGATTTATTTCTTCTCTATTCTCAATTTAATTGAGATATTATGGAGTCTTCATGGCGTGTCATTCTACCCAAATTTTTTTGGGAGAAAAGAAGGGACGATGCATACGATGAACGAAAGTTGGGTATGGTTTTTACAATTCCTTGTGTGGAGGTTGAGGATGCTATAAGAATAATTATGGGTAGGGAATGGCTTCAGAACAACCCTCGTGCTCTATATTCTAAGGTAGCTTCGACTTTCTTGTCCAATTGCATGGACATTTTGCTTGATATAGATTTGGTGAAGATGCTAGCAATATGTTATTTGCAGCCTTTCATTTCCTCTATTTCTTCGTTGGAGTTGGCACTGGAGCATTACAATTTTGCAAGTGGGTTAGTGCCTGTTGGTGGAATCTTTAGGAAAGTGAAATTGCAAGCTTCTACAGTGCAGGCTCTTGCCCTGGTTAATATGGGATGGGGTATGCTATGTGATACGAAAACTGAATCATTAAAGAGTCTTGATTTTTGGAGGAAGGTTTTGGGTGATTCACTTTTCTTCTCTGTTGTTAATTTGTTAAATTCAATTCACGTTCTACTCAAACAACTGGTTGATGGCCTCAACTAATGTTACAAAAAAATTTAGTAATGAATTATGTGACGTGTGATGTGTCTATATTTTATTTATTGTACAATGTAATAGTTCTTGTAATATGTACTTTGTGACTGGTTTTTTGTCAAGGTTAGTGGCTTTTTAGCCACGCTGGTTATGTACTATGTACTTCAGTCTTTAGCAATAGCTACTTAAATTAAAATTCTTTTCATGGCTCCATTCTTGTAAATCCCTTTTTCTTTGATCAATATAAAAATGTTAAATGTGGCTTTTAAAACTAATAGTAATTATCAACATATAGTTTTGATCATAAGTGAGCGAAATTTATTGTGACTTATTAGTGGACATTGATAATGATTAAGGTAAAATGAGACATTTAATTCTTTCTTTTCACTGCGTCAAAGTACTCTACCTTTCATTTATTCTATTGAAATTCTCAATTTGGTTGTGGTATTGGGCGGTGGCGTAGATTAATGCCATATGAATAGCCAAAGTGATTGATTGGATAGCTTTATATTGAAAATTGCACGATGTACTATAGAATCGTAGATGATGATGCCAATAATCCAGTGATTTTGACAATCAACAACTTGCGTGGCACTGCCAATTTTGACAATTGACAACTTGTCAACTTGAGGTACAATTTGCATGTAGCCAGCTTGAGGTATCAATTAAGTTGGATTTTTGGTTTGCGTGAATCACAATTATTACTAGTTAGTAGTAACTATACACGTAACTATACACAGCCTCACATGTGACACGTGTGAGGTGTACAAGGGACCAGACTGGTAGTGGCACTTTTGGCCCATAAATAAGGATAGTGAGCACAACTAAAATCATTTGTTGAATTGTCATAAGGGTTTTCATAAGGGTTCATGAAGAACATGATGCGGTATTATTGGGGATGCTCTAAATTCTCCTACCTCCAGTTATGTAGTTATAGAGTAAAAGACCACTTTCCTTCAAGTTCAGAATGTGTGGAATTGGAAAGAAGTTGATTTGGTTCACTTGAATTCTCAGAAAGGTTTTGAAACAGGATGAGGAGCTCTGATGGAGATAAGTGCTATCCTAGTGCATGGAAGTTGCAAGTAGAAGATGGGAGTAGTTTTACTACCCCTCATCGTTTGCATGGTTTCCCAGGCAATTAACATGCATTTATTTTCAATGCTCATCTTCTACATGGGAGTAGTTTTACTACCCCTCATTGTCTGCATGGTTGGCTACAAGAGTCTCTTGTATTTATTTTAAGACACCATGGCTTACCAGGCAAGTCCCATGCATTTATTTTCAGTGCTCATCTTCTGGATGGGAGTAATTTTACAACCCCTCATATTCTACATGAGTCTGGTTCTGAAAGGGGCTAAGTACATTTTGTATCTTCACAACTCCTATTTCCCCAGTTTGATTGGGGCCCCTTTCCCCATGCATTTATTTTTAGAGATTGTGGTTGACCCGACAAGTCCCATGTGTTTATTTTCAAAACTCATGGTTGACCCAAAAAGTTCCATTTATTTTTAGAGTGACGGAGATACATGTATCACATTTACGTTTTCAACTTTTTACTAGTGGTCCAACAGAAGCTTGGCGCTTGCGCTTACATTTGTATTTGTTCTATGTAATAATGTGACATTGTAATTCATTTGTAATAAAATAAATGGTTGTGCTATTAATGTGACATTGTAATTCATTTTATTTAGGTCTCTGCAACGTTAAGTTTCCAGCCCCTTGGCCTTGATGTTAATCCTAGCACATTAAAGTTTAAAGCAAATTTAAAACACATGTTTTATGTTTATTATTTATGGTTGTAGTTGCATTCCAGAATGAAATGCACAGAGTGCTAGGCTTGTGAACTTAAACCTCCAGAATCACCCTATAACCGTTAGATTAACAAAGATCAATGGTTTAGAATTTACTATCGATGCAGAAGTAAATCATTAATGGCTTCTTTTAAATGTTGCCAGCCATGTGACATGTACTAGACCTAATTGTGTACTGTGTAGTCCATAAGAAATGAGTAGATGTTTCAGTGTCATTCACTTTAATATTCGAAAAAATAACACTTTCTATTGCTAAGTGATTTTATTTTGAAGTAAGAGGGTTAGCACACGGGGAGATTTCAATCTTCAGTTTGCTCATTGCAGTGCACCACCCTATTCTGGGTTCCACAGATCCACTTCCAACAAATCCATTCCAGTAACCCAGTTTCAACTTCAAGAATCAAAATTCAAAATCCAGGTAAGTTAAAGAATTCATGTGGCTACATTTCATCATTTAACGTTCCTTAAAATCTAATTTTGTAAAACTTTGAAGTTTAGGTTTAGGGTTAAGAGGCTTAAGAATTAAGAAAGATTAAGGACTAATAGGGAATTCATAAATTTCACATTGTTGATTGTATCAGCATGTCTACCACCAGTAGTAGTACCACAAGAGCAATGTCGGATAAAAAATACATTATGCAAAATTGCTTAAAACCCCAGGTTTCACTGATGAATACCATGATATTTATGATCCTGAAACCTATGGTCGCTGTACCTCAGAACTTAGATTTTCATCTCAGAATAAGGCTTCAAATAAAATTCAAGTTAATAGTCTCAGTGCACCGTGGGTAAGTGGATTAGGGTGCATGATGTTACATGAGGTTTTCCCTTGCCCATAATTTATCATGGTCTGTGCCCTAAATTATGATGATAACAAAAGAGAAATTGTTAATAAAGATAGCAAAGAAGAATTGTTATCCATTAATGCAGAAGAACTTGGAAAAGTGTTGGCCTTGGGGTTTACAACTGAAGAATTTGGAAATGTCCACATTGACCTAGAAAAGCTTGCTAGTGATTATGAAGCAGTGGATGAAAAGGAGAAAAATTCTTTCTTAAATAGAATTGTTCAGGATAGAAAGAAATTGAAAGGTGATCATAAGCCTCCTTATGATTTGGATATTTTTAGACCATGGGCTTAGGATACTATTTCCATGCTAGCATTTTGTCTCGGACTGGATAGCAATTTGGAAGTGGGTGCAAGCCTCCTTGAAATGGTATGTAATATTCATTATCGTGTTCCACATGTCAAATATAATTTTATTGGGCACATTGTAGAATCCATGCATAAACAATTTTTAATGATTAAAGGAGGTTGCACCAAGACATTTAGGTTCACAACCTACTTGTGCTATCTTTTTCTATTCAAATTTAGAGGAATGTTTCAAACCAACAAGCTTCAGATTCAGCCCTATAGTAATTCTGAGGAAAAGAAAATGGCCCCACTTCCAGCATATGAATGGACCACTATGATAAGGATGCATGATTCTTGAAATAACTACAGTCATTTTGTAGACTAATTTTTGGCTCCATTGCATCAAGCAATTACAAATATTCCAATGCCTAGATTGCCTATGTCATGTAGAAACTGCATTCAACTAGGAAAAGAAATACAATTGGCTAATTGGTATGTAATGGAAGAATATACTATGCTAATATTTTATGGATCAGATGTACAACCATACAAACTTCCAATACATGTGACAGAAAGTGTTTTTGCTTTGGAATATGTAAGGTAGATGTAAAGTACTGATGAAAGACACTTTACCAATTAGGGAAAGAAGACTTTATTTCCTTCTTTACCTTTTTCATGTGGAGGGATCACATTTGAGAGAAAAGCATTTAGTGTGGTACATGATCTTTTTATTTTTTTTGATATTGATGTTATTTGTCACTAGCAGTATGATCCATGTGACACCATTAAATCAATGATTGTGTTGAATAAGAATGTTGGAAGTAGAATTCAACATCAAAGCAAACCCTTGCTTGAAAACTTGAGAAATAAGGATTCTTGGGATGAGGTCAAAGTAGCAATGGAGAAAAGTGTCGTGGAGAATGGTATTTATTTTGAACGATTGTTAGCAGAAATTATGGCTTTGCATCGAAAGACAATTAGGAGGTACAATTTTTTTTATGAAAAGAGTCATAAACCATCTAGTATAGTAAAAATGCCAGATTCTCTAGAGAAGGAAGTTATAGGAAAAAATTGGTCACGATAAAAAATTACTGCCTGTTGGTCTATGAGGAAGGAGCTAGGTGATCCAAGAGCTATTGCAGAGTACAGAGATAACAAAGAATATCTTGAGTTTAGAAAATCATGGAATATAGAGCATCCAAATGAATGAGAAGATGAAGAAAGTGATGCTGAATCTAATGATGATAGGGAAGAAGAAATCCATGTCAATTTCAAACTTGGTTTAAGTGAGGCCACAAAAGAAGAATTTACTACAGGAGCAACCAAAGCTGAAAAAATGGGTTATGAAGGTGGTCCTTTGGGGTCCAAATACAAGGCCCTTGGATGGTAATAGATGTAGAGTATATAAAACCAATTGATAAATCTGGCCTTGGGGTTGGAGGTGAAAAAGTAGACCTAGGGTATATAGGTCAATTTGTTAGAGCTTCAAGTTCAAATCCTCATCCTCATGGTTAGACACAATCACAACTAGGACATTCCCATGGTGGAGGGCTTAGTGCAACTGGAACTACCTCTGGTGGCGATGGTATGGGTAGTAGTACTAGTAGTGGTCAACATGTGCTACAACAACAAATTACACACAAGAGGACAACAACACAATATACCACAGAAACACCAGGTGATCAAGGCATACAAAAGAGGCAAAGGATTTTGACAGGCCCAACTCCAAGTCACACTACCAGTGGATCCACCACAAAGGAGTTATTTCCAGGCACTCCCCCAATTCCAGTTAGTTTGGTTGCAACATCATTAGCAACTGCAAGTACTCCTATTCCTTCACCATTCAAGAATTCCATTATTCCTGCATCCCCGAGTTTTGATTACATTAAAGAGTTTAAAAAGAAATCAGAAAAAAAAGGTTGTAGACTGAAATTGAAAAGTTACAGGTAGACCTATCAAATGAGAAAGCAAAGAGGAAAGTAGCAGATAACAAGAGCAATGAATTAGAAAAAAGAATTAAAAAATATTCCTCTACATCAACAAGCAAATAGGATAAGTAGAATGAGACTGCAGTGAATGAACCGAAGCAAAGGCTAGATGAGATCAACAAGAAATATGATGAGGAAAAATCCACTTCAGAAAAATTAAGACTAAGCATTGCAAATGGAAATGCACAATGGGAACAAAAATTGGAGGAGAGAAAAATAAATGAAAGATTGGAGGCAGAGCTGATGGAAGCAAAAAATGAAATTAAGTCTTGTCAAAATAAGTTATCTGCATTTTGTAGAGAAACAATGAGGCATATGAAATAAAAGCTCTGGGATGAAATAATGTAGGGGATTGATCATTTGTGTGACATGTTTCAATTGATTGATGCTATCAGACAACATCATAATAAGCTCAACAAATATTTAATGGACAACAAAAATGTGCTGGCATTAGAGAAATCGACAAATCAAATTCAACAAATAGTCTACAAAGCCAATGGCAATGTTTTGAAATCAAAAGGGATTACTAATCAACTTGCTACATCAATGACGTTGTCATCTGTTATTGAAAAGTGTTTGATAATGTTTGAAACAAAGGAATATTTTCATTTGGCTGCAGACAAGATGAAGACGGTGGATGAAAAGGTAAGGAAATTCACAAAGCTTGGTTTGCTAGAGGATTTTGACACAAATGAGTGATTCGTTGGAAAGAATTATTTTAGAAAGAAGATGGAGGATGCAAGGAAGATTGATTTGGACCAATTTACTCAGAACCCAGATGTGATGACCTTTTTGGATTCCATTAAACCATTGCTAACCCTGAATGAAAAATTGAATGAAGAATCCAAGATAGGTTCCAATTTAAATCATGAATTTTTAACAAATCTTCAATTCAAACATCATCAGTTAGAACAAATGAAAATTATAACACCTAAAGAGTGGAAGTTGCTAGAAAAGGTGATGTCGTGATTTAATTTTTGATAATATGAGTTTCCAAGTTCTAACTCAACTCTGTGTAGAGTTGTCTTTGAGCAAGATTTTGCATTGCCAATGCTTCTATGTATTCCTTCATGTGATAATCAATTTAAAAGCTCAAATTCAGACATTCAATAATGTGTTGATGTTCAATTATTTGTATTATTTATTATATCATTTGAAGAAATTTTTTGGTAGTGGTTTCAACTTCTAGATACACTTTAAACGATTGCTGATGTTCATTGTTGTATATGCTACTAATA
The DNA here is from genome assembly GCA_007258455.2 of Sequoia sempervirens. Lineage (NCBI taxonomy): Eukaryota > Viridiplantae > Streptophyta > Pinopsida > Cupressales > Cupressaceae > Sequoia > Sequoia sempervirens. The sequence goes on along the minus strand of VDFB02000003.1, from coordinate 270,666,532 downwards.
CTATTATTAATATGTTATTAATCTAATAAGCATTGAGTTGAGTGATGAATCACTGAGTACATGCTCAAGTTTTAGTTTTAACACAATTAAAATGTGAACTATAAGGTGATTTTAATTCCAAGCTTCCATAATCTTAGTGAAATTGCATTACAATTCACACATCAATACTCAATCTCCATGACTATTTATCATATCCACTAAAAAATTATATGAATTCATGCTTTAATCAAGGTACTTTAGCTAGTTCATTAAACCAGAGCTAGAATTAAAACATACATCAATGCATAATATTAATGACAAAGAAGATTAATGAAAGATCATTGATCAGATTTCATTAATAATTCATATAAAATGTTACAGCTGGAGAGATGGTACAGATAGACTCAAAATAAGGGAGAAAAACAAGCTTAGTCGCTAGTCCTCTAAATTTTATATCCTTGTCATGAAGTTCTAAATTTTCATAACTTCCTGATTCCCTTACTTGGTTCATTGTGTTGAGAAACTGAGTTGCAAGTGTTTTAGACCTAACCTTTGAGTTTGAGTTACGGTGTGTGGATTTATTCTGCTTTTGCTAAGTAGTTTGTTGTGGATTATCTATTATTGGAATTGGAATGATGGGTTTTTGGTTAGTTTCATTGTTGTGGTTACTATCACTCAAAGTGGCAGTTTTGGTACTTTTCCTAACCTTAGTCGCTAGTCCTCAGAGTTTTATAACCTTGTCGCAGAGCTCTAAATTTTCATAACTTCCTGATTCCCCAACTTGGTTGATGGTTCACTTTGTTGAATTGCAAGTATTTCCTGGTCATCTTTCTGGTCGGTGCGTCAGAGGTTTGGAAAACTTCAAAACTTCAGACTTTGGTTCTAAGGTTCCAAGTTTCAGCGACCACGCAACATTATGGACTTATCTTTCCTTAATGTTTCAAAGGCGCTGTCAATCATCATATCAATATGACACCTCATTGAATGCTATGTACATACTAATGTAAAATATAAAATATAAAATATCACAATTTCATGGAATACACCATAAAATATCATTAACTACAGTTTGACTTTGGAATATGATTCATGAAGTGCAATATAAAATAAAATATCATGAAGTGAAATGATTCACAATTTCATTGAATACAATATAAAATATCATCAACTACAGTATGGAACAATGGAAACTGATCCTGGGATCCATTAAGTGTAGTATAAATACCTAAAAGCTGCTAATTCTCTTCCATTTCCCAAACGAACTCAGGGTCCTCAAACTAACGTTCACTGTCAGATAAAGTAAAAGAATCATCTTCAATTTGATTCCAAGTCCACTCTTCATTTTCTTTGGCCTGTGTCTCAAATTCAACATTCATTGTGTCATTTTTGTCAATGTCATTTGTCCCAGTACTAGCCTTTGGAATTGGAGTGTTGCACAACCCGGTCCCTCTTCTTTCACATGTGGACCTCTAGATTGTGAGTGCCCTTTCAAAAGGAAATTTTTTGACATTATACACAATTCCTTTCATCCTCAAGCAATTTTCTAAATTCTTGTCTAGTTTGTTTCTTAACTTTGATTTCAAAAACCCCAATGTACTGAAAACTCTCTCATCCTCCACCGACCCCAATATAATTGTTTGACATAAATCAACAAGTTTAAAATATTCTTATATCGAACCACACAATATTTCACTCTAACCTAATTTTGTCCAAACCTTTTTTATTAATCTTGGTTCAAAGGCATTGTCCTTGCCCATGGATTTATACTGGTCCTTCATAGCTGTTGCAAAATCCCTACATTGTTTTCTAAGCTTAGCTTCATCTAAAATTCCTTCTATTTTCTGCTCATTGTATGTTACAGTTTTTAAAAATTGTTTGATCAAGATTTTTTCCTAAGCATGAAAGTATTTTGGGTTATCTCAGTTTTCCCAAAATTGAGGATACACAATACTCAATGTCAAGGGAATCTTTCACGAATCTTTGAGGAAAGAGATTTTGCAATTTCCTTCAAATTATCACCAACAAATTTAACAATGCTTTGAAAATATTCCTTGCTAACAACTACTTCTTTGCTAGAGTGTCTGGTTGTCTTACATTGGTACATTTGTATCTCATATCCACGTACATAGATGCATAAGTGACCACTTGCATTAAATTGTAAATAATTATCAAGATCATTCAAATCAGCAATTTTCTACCACATGAAATAATTTGCGCCATCTTGTGTTAGATCTAGATATAGATGATCAAGGGCCAAGCATGTATGTTTTTGTAGATTGGAATATTCATTCATATACATAGTTCTATCTTGGGATTTCTTCACAAGCTCATTCATCACATCCAACATGGAGAGAAGAATATTTAAAGTCAAGAGTGTCTCTATATCGCTTAACCTATGTAAGAGGTCAAGAGCTTTGTCTACTGTGCTGCAATTTTCGTGCATCACTCCAATCAAGGATTGATATTCTGAAAGAACTCATTGCACTGGTCCATGTAGGAAGATCCATCTGGTATCAACATCCTTGAGAAGCTTGTTTCCTGGTGTTATTGCCTCAGCAAAATTTTGAAATTCTTTGAAAAATTTAGGACTTCGGCAGAAGTATGCATGGATCTCGCGGACTAGATTTTTGACTTTTGATACTGTAGGAAACTTTCTTACAATTTTGAATGCTAAATTCATTTTGTGGGCCATGCAGTGAATGCCAAGCATGTATGGTTCACTAGTAGTTTGTAACTTTGTGCAAATACCGGTCCTTTGACCTTGCATCACTGAAGCTCCATCAGCTCCTACACACACCAACTTTTTCGCAATTGTCAACTCATCCATACCTGCAATTTCATTCAAAGATTTTTTGACTAGTTCAAATATATTTTGTGATGTTGAACTGTTCTTCATTTTATGAACACAGAGAAGATGAGCTTAGGGAACATGTTGTTGTACAGTATACAAATGCATACAGACCTAAGAAGTATTGTCTACTGCAGTAACTTCATCTAAAGATAATGCAATGAAATTTGACTCTTTTACTTTATCCTTTAAATCTTCCTTTTCCACTACAGCAAGACAGTTTTTCCCATTCCCATCTAGCGTTTACTGACCAATGTGAGTAGGGATAGTGAGGAACATTCAAATAAGATAATAAATCAACATATTCTAGGTAGTTTGTCATAGGACATCCTCTGGACAAAATATGAAAAACAACACTCATCTGAACAGTTTTTGACAGATTTGTTGTTTACATTGCTTTTCCAAATTGAGCCTCAAGTGTACCTTTACATGGAACAATGTTCAAAATTATTTTTTCATGCTCTTCATAATCTATGACATACCTAACATGAAGACATTCTTCCTTTGATTTCCATCGTACGATTGATTCTTCCTTTCCGTCTATGATTTATTTTTCATAAACTTTACCGATATGCTTTTCTATAGTGTCAATCTTTAGCTGCAACATCTTGGCTCTTCCACATTTCCAACTACAAATATTACATTTGGCCAATGTTTCCTTTTCAATATTGTTTGCATTTCCAATGCCCACTGGTACCATGAATGTGTATTTTGACAACCAACCAATTTGAAAATTCCTTGTCATTTCCCACTTGCACCCCCTTTTTGGTTTATTTTTCCTTTTCTTGCTACCAACATCATCATCCTCATCCAAGTCAATTATCTCATTCTGGCTAACCAGGCCTAGGGTATCCCTTGGAACATCTTCTGCGGTATTTCCATCCTGATTTGATACATTTTGATTTAAATCAATAACAATCTCAACTTGACCTTTCGGTGGTGGTGAGGTATTGTGAATGCTACCAATATTTGGTGGAAGAGTTGATGATGTAGCTCCATCTTGACCGGATGGATCAAAAGCTTTGGAAATTCCAAAGTAAGACTGTATGGTACGTCTAAGTTTTTGGCGTTTTAATGGCCTCCTAGTCTCTTCACCACCCTGAGGAGTGGCAGGAGTCTCTTCACCACCTTGAGGAGTGGCAAGAGTCTGAGAAGCGACAAGAGCCTTACCACCCTTAGGAGTGGAAGGAGTCTGAGGAGTGGCAGGAGCCTTACCCTTGCTACTCGAGTTGCTCGACATATTGATCTCTGATTCACTTGACATATTCATCTCTCACTTTGAATTAAAACTGGAAGAAAAATGTCTTCTTGTTTAAGGACAGAGAATAATAATATAGATCCCATTCCCTACTTAATATCATCTTTAAGACTGAAGAAGAATGGAAAAGAGATAAAGAAAACTTATTATTATAACTAATAACACTATGAAGAAATGATCACTCACCTTTAAGTCTACATTTTCGGCTTTCGCTGACTTTCGAATCAAGAAGTAGAACCTCAGAAAAAAAATGTGTAAGAATGAATGATACTTTCGATTGTATTTATATCAATCCATGATTCCATATTTGGTGAATTCCATAGGATTTTTAAATGGTATATTAAAAATTTGGCGAATCCTGTGTGCTTATACAATGATACGTTGTAATTTTCAAGGTGAAATGTGTCCTCAAATGTAATTATTTTTTAATGTTATTAGTGAAATAGGTCCTCATAAGCAACTATTTATAAATTTTAATTGGTGAAATGAGTCTTCACAAGCAACTATTTGAAAATTTTAATTGGTGAAATGGGTCCTGATACAATGTTGTTTTAATAGTATTGGCAAATATGTAGGTGTTTTATTAAATACTTTTGGGATTCTAGGCGAAAATATTAGTCGGTCCAATTGAAATGCGTAGTTTGACAATGGAAATTTTTTTGCTTAAATATGCCTCATAAAAAAACTCATTGGAGAATGGACATGCATTGGACCTATAGTTCGTAAAATCTGGGCGATTTGGACACCCTATTGGGTGTGAGAAATTTGCCAATTTTGAGTTGGTCGATTCCTAGAATTTACTAATTGGTAAAGATTCACCACTAAAGTTTTCCTTGCAACATTTGTTTCATGATAAAGGATGATAGATCTTGATAGTGAAACTTAGCTAACAATCAGAGATGAGATTAGTGATTGGGCACTTTAAGTTGTTTGATCTAAGTTTAGTTAAAGGGATTGCACTTGCAAAAGCCAAACTTAAAGTTTAAACCAATGTTTTAATGAGGAATGATCTCTGCTCTGAAAAGGGTCCCTAAATATGATTCTAGTTGTCGGACAGAAGTTTAATTTAGCTCTTTGTTTGAGTATCAGGTGAATGCGCTAAAATAAGTTGTATATGTGCTAAAAGATGGGATAAATATGCTAAAACAAACCCTATATGTGCTAGACTGTCAGTTAAATGCGCTAGAAAAAAAAGCTTATGCTCTGAAAGATGAGGTAAATGTGCTAGAATAGACCCTATATGCATTGAAATATGTGGTGAATGTGCTATAACAAGCCCTATATGTGCTAGACTATGAACTCAATGCGTTGAAATAGGAGGTTTATGCGCTAAACTAGAAATGTCACCGTTTTAAAAGTTTTCCTAGTTTTCTTGTTTTTGAATTAGTGAATTGAGTGTTTTTGATGGACGATCTCTTGAACAATGATTTCAAACATAGAAGCAATTAGTAAAATAGTTGTTTCATCCTATGATCTAAACATCAAGTGTATGTTCTAGGATTTGGTATGATCTGTTTGATTTCCATTGGTATTGAACAATAGCAAATAGATCAGTTAGACTTTTCTAATGTCAAGGGTCATTAATAATATCATGTTAGGAATGGTCCTCTTTTACACCCAAACATGTGGAATCGCTATCAGCTACGTTCAACCGACTCGATCCCTTAAGGGTCCAAAGTGCAAAAGGGAAGCAAACTTCAACATGTTGTTACTTGGATACCATGATGCTTAGAAAATTCTTTCCTAATTGTATGGGATCGTGTTGTTCCCCTCTACAATAACCTCTCTCGATTTTTTCTATCTTAGAGGCATTTGCCTGTGGTGGCGATTTTTCACTTGGGGAAAAAGTTGTCAAATGCAAGTAGTTGAAAGTTGAAAAGTGGTGCAACTTTCGTTCTACAACTCATGTGACCAAACAAATTGTTCCAATGCATCCGGATGGGTATGGTTACCCTAGGAATGTCTTCTTTTGCACCCAAACATGTGGAATCACTCTGATCTATGCTCAACCGGCTCGATCCCTTAGGGGTCCAAAGTGCAAAAGGGAAGCAATCTTTGACAGGCTATTACTTGAAAACCATGATGCTTACAAACTCTTCGTCTGAGCCTATGGGATTGCGTTGGGCCCTCTATAATAACCTCTCTTGGTTTTTGTTATCTCAGAGTCTTTTTGCTGTGGTGTCTAGTTTTCACTTGATGGAAAAAGTGTCAAATGCAAGCAGTGTAAAGTTGCAAAGTGGTGCAACTTTCATTTTGTAATTCGTGTGACCAAACAAATTGCTCCAATGCATCCCGATAGCTACATTTACACTAGGCATGGTCCTATTTCACACCCAAACATGCAGAATTGCTCCAAGCTACGTTCAACCGACTTGATCCCTTATGATGGCATGCAAAACAATAAAAAAGAGAAACATACACACGACCATTGAGAAGTCTGAGTTTTCCACACAAAAAGCGTACGATCATTGGTGCAAAGTACCTTGTTCCTCCATTTGATGAAGTAGGTCTAGTTTAGTGGTTTTAGTCATGATAATGTCAAATAAGGCCATGATAGGCCATTTTGTAATCTTGCTTTTAGTTTTGAGCTAATGTCAAATAAGACAATTCATTCTGCAATATGAGGATTATGCTGTGAAAATGTTTAAAGACTATTCAAGATAAATGTTTGTATGATAATGTGTCAAGAAGTTAACTACTTCATCTACTATGAATATTATTTTTTGCAAGTGTTGTGAAGATTATGTATCCTTTGCTTAATTGAGTTGTTCCAATCAAAGGATTGAATATATTGGAATCTTTTTATGAATCATTTCATGGAATACCAATTGAAAATGTGTTTTTTTCTTTTAGATAAAGTTGTTTAGCATCAATCAATTAATATTCAAGAAAAACCATGAAGGACAACAATGATCAATGCTAGGGCTAACCAATTAATAAGTACACACGTGAATAAGTCAAGCATGTACATGTGAATAAGGGAAGCAGAAGTACTCAAAAACATATAAGCCTTGAAGTATACACATGAATACATAGTATACACAAATTAATACAAAGTATATGCACGAATACAAGGTATATGCATGAAAACACGTAAGTGGCAAAGTATACATTGGAACACACGTAAGTCACAAAGTATACATGTAAGTTGTAAAGAATACACTTGAATACACGTAACTCACATCTATTGAACCATGAATTTATAATGCAAATATGGATACCATCGATAAAAAATATTTGTATTAACCAAATAGCCATGTAGGAATACATCAAGATATGTCGATGTAAGTATAAAATATAGGTACAAAATAGCCATATAGGCTTATGAGAATTCCATATAGGCATACAATGTCAAATATATCCAATACAAAATATGTACAAAAATTCCATATAGGCATACAAAAAAAGGCTCTGGAATCAAAATTCATTACTCTCCATGCTCTCGAAATAAACTCTTTCCCTTTGCTTGTCGATCAAATGGTGATACGTCTATCACTTATTTATGCTGCAGTCGATGAGTGCTCCTGCTACTCCTCCTAGTGTTTAGTTCTTCTAGTGAAGTCTTATCTGTTACAATAAGAAGTAAAGACATTAATATATAGAAATTACATTATAAAAAATGATATATTTAACAAAATAATCACTTATCGCCATATGATGTTCACTCTCCATGAGGGAAATATTCACATGCCCATGCTGAGGTGTGCTGAAGCCCTGTATCAACCATCCAAATAGAAATTAAACTACAAATCAATAATGGTTTGATTTTTCACTAACATCTATAACAACGAATGTAAATTGAAATTTAGTAATTTTCCTCATACCTCCCCTATCAAAGCCATCGAGGATTTTATAGCAGATGAAACACCGATCTCCATTGCCCTCATCACATTTAGAGGTGTTTCCGCTTACAACATTTGAAAATAAAACAACAAATTATTCAATCACAAAAACTACAATAGCGATCCATGTCATGACTTATATTGTATGAGATAATGAACAAAATTTTGAGTACTTATTAAACTATATATTTCTAACTATCATGCTTACTATTTCCCCCATCCATATCTTGTTCGAAAGCATGTTTTTTTAGGCTTTTACCCATAGTAGCAAGCCGGTGAACCATTTGATAAAATGCTTTCGTAGACATGTATGATAATTGTGGTGGCATAAAGACGATAGTGAACTGTTTGAAAAATTCCTCAAAGAAATGGGGCCTCGTGGTGATGGAATGCCATTACTTGAACAAATGCACGTAATGGCATTCCATCACCATAAGACTGCATTTCTTTTAGGAATTTTTTTCAGATAGTTCATTGCCTTCTTTATGGTATTATTGCTTACTATTATGCTTTGATAGAAATTTTTCCAAGCATCCATAGTTTGTTGGAAAGCACCTATTTTAGGATTTTAGCCATAGCAACAAGGAAGTGAGTAGTTTGATAAAATGCTTTGGTACACATGTATGGAAAATGTGGTATCATAGAAAAGGTGGTGAGTTGTTTGAAGAAACGCCTCGAAGAAATGTGGTCTCATGGTGATGGAATGGCATTCCATCACCATGATACCGCATTTCTTTGAGGCATTTCTTCAAACTAGGGTGAAGCCGCAATAGTGGTTTACAATTTGATGGAGGAAGGAAAACTCACAAAAAATGAGCCCATGGCAAAAAGTTTGGTTTTAGGGGTTCGAACGAACCTACAGGTTTGAGCGAACCCACTTGAATGCTTGCCCCCCATTTCCTACCCAAAAATAAAGGAAAATGAAAATTACAAGGTGGTTCGTTCAAACTAAGGTTTGAGCGAACCCTGGTTCAAGTGAACCCCTGGGGGTTTGCTCGAACCCCCTTATCCCTCATTCTCTCCCTTAGACACAAAAAAAAATCTAAATTTTTGCACTTCGGAGCTCAGGTTGAAGATAAAAATGGTGGAGACTTCACAAACCCAACTAGAATTAGGTAGCCCTCAGAACGAGCTATCCAACAAATATAATTTTAATATGTTTTGCTTTTATTATGTATTTGTTTTTTTAGTTTTATTAAACATAGGTTTTTCACTGAAAATCAAGCTCTCTGTTTTGCACATGTGGAAAAATAGCAGATTATCAAACTTTTTAAAAAAAATATGAGTGCACCATATATTGAAGTCCTCGATCTAACAAAAAGAAATTGAATTTTGATACATACAAAAAAAGTTATGCATTATACAGTCGTGCTATGTTTGAATTGTAATTGGTTTGACTTTGAAACTTGATTAAAGAAAAAATATTCAATAAAAAACTATCTAATCAAGTGGAAGCACTAGATATCAGAGTTGCAAATCTAAATTTGAAAGAATTATAATTTTATCCTTCATGGAAAAAAAGTTATGCATTATATGGTGAGCGCCACTTTTTAAAAATGTTGTTTTCTGAAAAAAAACTAGTTTTCGAGGGAGATGAAGAAAGAAGTACAAACTGATTCCAAAAATTTTGAAAAAAAATATTTAGAATGTACAGACAAAATGTCTCAAAAATCTAGTTTGCATCATCTTCAAATTCCTCATGGTTTAGCCGCTATAGGTGCTCGAAAGTGAAGATTTAGTTAAAAAAATTTATTTCAGTGTCCAATTTGGCCAAAAATTGTAAACCACTATTGTTGGATCACCCACTACTAACTGCCTTGTCTATGCTATTGCTTACTATTATGCTTTGATAGATTTTTTCCAAGCATCCATAGTTTGTTGGAAAACACCCTTTTTAAGCTTTTAGCCATAGTAGTGAGGAAATGAACTGTTTGATAATTTAATGCTTTGGTAGACATGTATGGAAAATGTGGTAGCATAGAAAAGGTGGTGAGTTGTTTGAAAAAGTGCCTCAAAGAAATTGGGTCTCATGGTGATGGAAATCACCATGAGACCCAATTTCTTTGAGGAATTTTTTCAAACAACTCATTCCCTTGTCTATGCTATTGCTTACCATTATTCTTTCATATATTCCTTCCAAGCATCCATAGCATAGACAAGGCAGTGAACTGTTTGAAAAGATGCCTCAGTAAAAAGTGGTCTCATGGAATGCCATGACAAGCAAATGCAATTGGAAGCTGCTCCTACTTATTACCTATGCTATGTGAAGTAATTGCATCAAGTGCGCTTATGTTGACTTTCTAAACAACTATATTGTAGTTGAAATTTTGTCATCTATCAACATCTATTTATTAGTTATGGAATATGAAGTAATGCTTTGAGTTTGAAAGATGTGCAATGCAACGTAATAAAAAATATGAATATAAACTACACAAATCTTTTAAGTACAATTCATTAGTTAAACTCTTTATTCTATTACCTACGTGTAGGTTTGACTAAATCCACTGGCACTAGGAGGTGTTCCCATGAAACCTCCAATATTAGCCTATTCAACATCGAAAATCACATATTAAAATACCATTCATCAAACAATGCTATTAACATGTAATAAATTTATAATTGTTTACTAGTTACATACCTCAACTATAGGTCCAGTAGAGAAATAAGCAGGTGTAGGGCCGGTGTATCCAATATCAACATTATGACCCTGCAATTTTATTAAAATCATAAAACTAAATTAGTTAATCTTGCATTTCAAAATCAAAATTTAATAAATTAAATTCAATGAACATGCTAACTTGTACTTGAGTATCAATGCCCTACGCCTCATGCAAAATTTCAGCTTCCCTCTCCATCTCCATAGCTGTAGACGGATCCTATGTAGCAGCCTCCTGAGTGTCAGTGGGGTCATATGAACAAGTCGCCCCACAAGATTGACACAAATGGGTTCAAAGGCCACCACTCGAAGAATCCCCTAGATGGCACTGTAGAATAGGGCTGGTAAGCTGGATGACACTCTGGGTGAACGAGTTGATGGCCTACAAAGTCTCTACGTCGATACTCTCCTTTGCGACAGAAGGGATAACGATGTGCTCATGAGGTGGCCTAACGAGAGGTCATCTCCCTTGCCACGTAGGATCCTACTGTGCACAGGGTCTATCTTGAGTCGACCCCCCACCTCTCACTTGGAATTCCCTCATATCAAAATAATTTGGGATTTTGTTTAAGATGAACTTGCAGTATAGTTTCCTAAGGAAATACTGTCGGACTTCACAATTGTTGCACGATGGGTAATCAAAAACCAGGTACCACCTATGATAAAAAAAGTTTCCTAATCTATTGGTGGTGGAGCCAATGACTAGGAAACCTCTTCACATTTCCCAGGGTAAGATTTTCATTTGTACATGGGTTAGTGAAGAATGAGCACAAATCACCTTCTATAATTTTTAAATCTTTTACATCTTTATATGATAATTTATTTGCGTAATAAGCCCTAGCCGCCTGCCTCCCATCTTGCCATCCAGTTAATTGTTTGCTGATTGAATCTACATTTTTTAACATTTATTTTAGTGAATTTTCCAGGGTCATTCTTTCCACGGTTGAATCGTTTGGATCGCTCAACCTCCTGATTAAATCCTCAATTTGTTTTTTGTTGTTCTCAATTTCACTCATTAAATTTTGCTGAGTGCCAGAAGGGTGTTGAGGGATTGGTGGAGGATCTTGTTGTTGTGGTTGATTAACTTGAGGATTTTTTTGTTGAGGATTTTGTTCCTCTTGTTGTTGTTGTGCTTGTTGAGGATTTTGAGGAGGGTTTGCATTTTGATTAACATCTCCTACAAATTCAAAAAATAAATATCAAATACAACCTAAAACTAACAAATTCAAAATAAAAAACAAACAATCCTTACCTCTCAAACCTCCTCGTCGATGTGGCGACATCCTGGAGATGAAACAACAACTATTGATGAAGAATTTCGCAAAATAGATCCTCCTAGAACGTGAGCGTAGAATGTTGGGGTTTTGGTCACGGGTAACAAAAAGAACACAGTGAGAAGTGAAAACGAATCCATTTTCTTTTTCTTTTTTTGCTTTAAATAGGTCATAAAGTGAGCTCATTATAACGTGCTTGCGTTATGAGTTTTCAATTTTTTTAAAAAAAAATGGCCACAAATTGGCTACCCATCTTCATGCACCCACCCAAGACCAACTAGACCAAAAATGTCAACAACGATTTGGATCGGTTGCTAGAATTTATTTGCTGATAAGATTGATGATGTTGGTTGACTGATTGATTGAAAAGTTTGATTGATAGATTGACTAGATTGATTAGGTGACAAAGTTGATTGATTGATGAGGTTGACCAATTGACTGATTGTTTGATCAGATTGATTGATTGACAAGATTGATTGAATGACCAAGATTGATTGTTCAACCAAATTGATTGACCAGATTGCTTGACCGATAGGATTGACCAATTGACAAGATTAATTGATTAATTGACCAAAGTGAATGATTGATAATATTGACCAATTGACAAGATTGATTGACCATGCCTAGTTTCAGGAAAGACATCCTATATAAGGAAAATGACAAGATTGACAAATGACCAATGTCCGAATTCAGGACTTGGACGCATCCTAAATAGGACAAAATGATAAGACCATGACTTGAAAAGGTATTAATGATTAGACAATTGACCAGTTTGGTTTGAAGACCAGTTAGATAGTTGATTTGTTGATTTTATGATTTGGTTTAGATACTTGTTTGCTTGTGTCCAAAGTGCTGACCTTAGCAAGGGACAACTTTATTATTGGAACAAAGATAACCATAGACCAAGATAAACCCAACAAACCCTAAAGGATTGACCTAGCACCTCGGGGGCTCATCGAAAGATGGCCTTGCCTACGTTATACATGTAGATATGTCGTAGTTTGACTAACTTTGACAAAAAATGACTCATTATTAAAATACGAAGCATGATTGATTTGACTCAACAAAACCCTAAGGTACTGACCTAGTGCCTCAGGGGCTCATCGAAAGATGGCCTTGCCTATGTAGCAATACATAAAGACAAGATAGTTTGACTGGACTTGGACTGACACAGACTCTGACTCTATTTTCAAGGTTTTTGATGTTTCCTAATTTTTTTGGGGTTTTGATGTTTTAATATTTTTTTTGGATTTTGATGTTTTATTATTTTTTTGGATTTTGATGTTTTATGATTTTTTTGGATTTTGATGTTTTAAAGGTTGATACCATGTGTAGGTTGAGGAATTTCCCCCAGTCAGGTATAGGACCAAGTTATTATGTGTGAGGGGATTGATAGATGCCAAGGTCATGAAAGGCGAAGGATGTTAAATGTCAATGATTCTCAGGCCATGAGAAGGGTGAAAAATATTTATTATGATAAGTGAAGGATGGGTAGATGGAGGTGAAAAACCAGATAAAATGATGGTAGACGATAGAGCAAAGATTAGCTACACATGGTGTCTGTTTTCCAGGTTTTCACCACGGTACTTATCCAAAGCGCCACCGAAGTGGTTTTCACTATTGGACAAATTATTTCTCTAATATTTTTTTATTTTTTTTGATTTTTTTGTTGTCAACAATATGCTTGTTTGCTAGGTTTTCATCAAGGTGACTTTTTTTATTATTATTATTATTAAAAATTGACTTTTTAAAAGGGATTCTCTAGAGACTATGTGTAATATCTATGAAGTTGCATGCTGTTAATAGGTTTAGGTAATGGTTCACCTTTAGGAGTATACAACTGATAAGCACCAGACCCATATGATACTGTGATGATGTAGGAACCCTTGACCAATTGGGTTCAAACTTTTTGGGATTTTCTTGATCCATCTAATTCTTAGGATTCTCATTTAGAACCAAGTCACCAATGTTAAAGTATCTAGCTCAAACTTTCTTATTATAACTACACCGAAGATGGTTTTGATATGCTTGTAAATGGGTTAAGGAATTTTGTCTTTTCTCATCCAATAACTCAAGCTCATGCAAATGAGCTATATGGTACTCTTCTTCATCAATAAATTATTGCATGGATACCCTCAAGGATGGTAACTCGACCTCTATGGGAAGAATGGCTTCAGACCCAAAGACAAGGGAATATGGAGTGGATTTTGTGGGTGTACGAATGCTAATGTGATAGGCCCATAATGCAGGATTGAGTTGGACATGCCAATCACAACCAACGTCATTGATAGTCTTCTTTAAGATTTTAAGTATGGTCTTATTAGGTGCCTCAACTTGACTGTTACCTTGGGGATAGTACTGAGTGGTAAAATGATGTTGGATATGAAGCTTTTCAAATAACTCACATACATCTTGATTCTTGAAGGGATGACCATTTCCTGTAATGATAGACTGAGGAACACCATACCAACATATGTTGTAGTTAAGAATGAATTTAGATATTTGCTTTCTAGTAATGTAGGTCATTAGAATAGTTTCGATCCATTTGGTAAAGTATTCAGTTGCAACAAGGATAAACTTACATCCATTAGCAAAAGTAGGGTGAATCTTTCCCGTGAGTTTGAGTCCCCATTGAGAGAATGGCCAAGGGGATGTAAGTGGGTGCAGCTCTTGAGCAGGTACGTGTACAAGATTTCCATGTATTTGATATTTGCGATATTTCTTCACAAAGTAGCAACCATCATGTTCTATTATAGGCCAATTTAGTATCCCATTCACATAAGCTTCTTAGCTAGAGTAGGACCAACAGAGTGAGCTCTACATATACCATTGTGTACCTCTTGTAAGGCCATTTGTGCTTCATATGAGTTGAGACATCTAAGAAGGGTGCTATCTGGGCTACGATGATAAAGAGTATCACTAATGATGACATATTTGGAAGCTTGCCAAATAAAGGTTTTGCATTGGTTTGTGGACAAGTCAAAAGGGATAATCTGGTCATGTAGGTAGTTATAGAAGTCTTTATACCAAGGAGATTCAAGACCAAAAAGTTCACACACTAGTTCTGATTCAGGGACCTTGAACATAGGGATCAATAGTTGTTCCACCAAGAACTCATACTGCAAGGCATTGTTAGGAATATCCAAGAGAGATCTAATGGTTTCCATTGCATCAACCGCTTTGTTGTGAATCCTTTGAATTTTCTCAAAAGAAATATCATTGAAGTACAACTTAAAACTATCCACCATGCACTTGTAAGGGGTAAGTTTCTCGTCCGTTGTATCATAATCATCATTCACTTGAAGGATAACCAACTGGGAATCACCATAAACTTGATCTTTGATTTTCCATTTGATTGCTATGCGTAGTCCTGTCAACAATGCTTCATACTTAGCCATATTATTTGTGCACGGGAATGCTATTCTATATGACAACAATGGAATCCCCTTGAGGTGTGATAAAAATAATTCTAGCCCCTGAACCATGATTCGTGTAAGACCCATCAAAGTACAATTTCGAAGTGGTAGGAGTTTCAATTGTAAAGACAGATTCATCAGGAAAGTCAAACACTAGAGGATGATCTGCTATCATTGGCATGTCTGAAAGTTGATTTGATATCACTTGTCCTTTTATTTCCTTATGATAAACATACTCTATGTTATACTTACTTAGAATCATAACCCACTTTACTAATCGGCCTGCCAAAGTTGCTTTGCTCAATAGATACTTCAGAGGATCAATCTTGGCTATCAATTTTATTTTGTGGTTTAACATATAATGTCTCAGCTTCTGTGTGGTGAAAATAACTATAAGGTATGCTCTTTCAATGGGACTATAGTTAAGCTCATATCCTACAAGAGTACAACTGATATAGTAGATAGCTCTCTCTTTTCTAGCATTGTTATTTTTCTTGCATGAGGAATTAAATTCTATGATCTAGTGCAAGTTAGAGATTACCATTACTCTTTTTCTTGAGTGTATATTATACTTTATAAATTGTCTTTAACAAGATTTTAAAGGAATGTTATACTATAATTCTATATATTTATTTGTAATACATCCTAGCTTATAATCTATACTAAGACATCAAGTAATGATTGAATGTAAATATTGTTTATCATTCTATGAAAATAAAATATATATGATTAAGCATTTTTTTTTTTTGAGATTGATGCCTTATATAACTTGACAATTGCATTCCAGATCTTAATGTCTAGAAAAAATTAAGAAAATATTTTTTCCTTCTTAAAAAATTTCAACATGTTCTTTCAATCTAAATGACTATTGATGATATTAATGCCAAGCTTCTAACTATTTGTTATTAAGAAAATAAAACATTGTTATGTCTCTATGTTGGAAGTGGAAAGTGTAGATCTAAGTATAACTAAAAGAATCTACCAATGTATTAAAGAATGTGAAATATAAATCCTAAATGCTTTATGTAAATCTTATGTAGATCATTTCTTAATCCGGTGAGAACACGTTCATTCTATTATGATAATGGATGACATCGTGACATTGCTCTATATTGATGTTACATCGTTGCATTGCATTATTTATTTATTTATATCTTGTGAAAGCTTGAACTCAGGACCTTTTAGATCCCTACAACAGCCTTGCCGTTACACAGAACGCCGACTGACAACATTGCATTATTAGACATCTCGATTTCACTTCATGACATATAATCAAAACTACAATGAATATATTTCACCAATGAATATTAGAGTTCTAACCTTGGCCTTGAATAGAACAACTCAATGTCAGGTTTTAATCATATAGGGAAGAAAGGTTCTTTCATCAATGAATAAAGTTTTAACTTAATGTTGCTATTCATAGCGGCAAAGAATTTAGGATTTTTTTTATGGTAAGGTGAGTATCTGAGTTTTAAGCAAGTTAAAAGAATTAGATTCAAACTAAACAACAAAGAATTTTTTTGGTTTAAATTCTCTGGTGTTTACGGCTAGGCTTAACCAGCACACTCTAAGCATTGACTGCTTAGGTGGTGCTGGTGGCCCCCCTTATTCTGTTCTGTTCCCCTACCCATTTCCGTTCCACTAAACAGTCGCCGTTACAGTTTAAACACTTGTCGTTATGGTGCGTGGAGAAAATCAAACTCAAAACTCAAACACTGTTCCCGCGCAACTGCAGAAGTTTGGTGGATGTCGTAAAGTATCCTCAGGAGGCTGTCAGACTGTTTCACCGTATGCAACAAACAGGTCTCCTACTTGATTAGTATACATTTTCCAGCATATTCGTAACCTGTGCCAAAACGACAGCGTTGGAACAGGTCTGGTAGACATGCTTTCAAAATGTGGAATCATAGACAAGGCTCCTGAGCTGTTTAACCAAATACCTCAAAGAAATGTGGTTTCAATCGAATGCCATGATTGCAGGATATGCACAAAATGATTTTTTTGAAAAGGCTTTAGGTGTTCATTTCAAGCAAATGCAATTGGCAAGTGTGAAGCCAACCCCTGCAACCTTTACCAACATCCTCCTAGCCTGCACTAAATTGAGAGTTTTGGAGTAACTTATGGACATCCATCAAAGCATAAAGGTGGAGAAATTTATAGTTGCTACTGCTCTGGTAGACGTGCATGCAAAAAGTGAAAGCATAGATAAGGCACGTGAACAGTTCGATAAAGATAAATCCTAAGAAGAAATGCTTGTGGGTGCTCATTGACCATTCAATGTAAATGATCTATGGTTCTAATTATTTGATGAGCCAATCCTACATGATAGATAATTCCTAGGTTGAATACCCATGAGTTCTTTAATTTAAAAGTACTTCAAATTTGGTCTTAATTCTCCAAAATGAAGTTAGTAAGGACTACATAGGCCAACAAACTTTAATGTATGTGTAGGCTTAATTAAGTATTTGATTTATTGTCAATGGAAGGTCAATATCTTAACACGGGATTTGTAGGTAAATATGACTACTTAGAGTTGAGTGTCTAATAAGGTAGGGAAAAGGATAATGCAATATCTAACCTTAAGGATGCAAGTGGTCATGCCACCATTAAGGCTCTAGCACTCTCGAGTTGACAAACGTAATTGTTGTAGGTGATAGCCAACATAAGTAAAGATGAAACTTCCCATATCAAATTCAAATATGATCTTCCTACACCACTATAATAATGAAATATAGTAGCATGCACCAATTTCCAAAAGAGAATCAAGTGCCATGAGGAGTGACCAAGATGGTGATAGGTGGCATGTTGATATGAAGAATTCTTTTGTCATTGGAATTGATGCTTATTTGGTGTAAGCCATGATGTTGACCATGCCATTCTTTCTTTCTTTTTTCTAAACTTTTTTCTTCTAATCTAGCTATAAATGTATTGAGCTTTGTTGTGAGAATAATTATGTGTGAAGCCATGATATTTAACAGTTTTGAGCCTAAGAGATCCTATATTTATTTTTCTCTTGAGCCTTTGATAATGATAAATTTTTACAATTTGTTTTTCCTTTTACATCATTATTAAGTGTGTTCCTTTTGGAAATTAAGATGTTCTTGTTATTTATATTCCTTCTTTCATTTGGTTATCTCCCCCCCTATGTTTTTAATTTACTATGTTCATGATAGAGTGAATCCATGCAATATTGGAAGGTATCCTCAAAAAGTGTGTTAAGAAGAGTGGATGGGATCACTATGATAGCAAGAACACTAGAAGGTGGGATAGATATTGCAGTGTCAAAGGATAGATTTATTCTATTAGAAGAGGAGGTAGAATGCCTCAAATCATGTGAGGGTCATCTAGGGGAAAACTAGATATTGTGAGGAGATCAAAGTAGTAGGGGATAGTAATGGGATAAATGATTTAGATATGATTAGGGTTGGTATTAGGGTGGGAATAGTAAGTTCTCACTACAATGAGTGAAAATTTGGTAGAAGCATCAAGTGCAGGAGGAATGGTAGAAAAAGGATTAGAAATGATAGGGGAAGTGGAAGGGGAAGAAGTATGGGTAAGTAATAAAGGTGGTAGAGTAGAGGGAGCTAGGACAATGGGATGATATTAGGATTATAGGGAAGTTGAACATGAATGGGATGACACTCTATGTTTAGGTCCATGTTAGGCATGCAGTAGGGAATATCGTTAAGTCAAGGGAGTAGAAGTATGCTATGGGATAGAAGGAATGAAGGGTGGAGGGAGAGGGAAATAATGGACTAGGGAAGGCTACAAAAAATATAGATATTCTAGGTGGAGAATCGTCAAGAGTCAATATGTGCTCATTAGGAAATTCTACGACCAATGGATGAGTGTCAATTTATGATGCTTTTACTAGCTAATTATTTAAAATATAGTCTTTAATTACTTTACAATCCACATACTTGATGCCAAAAAATTTAAACATCATGAATTGTTTAGCCATGCATCTTGTTAAGAAGCCCTCTCTATAAGATGCTTGAGTGGATCAATTTGGGAAATAAGTTGAATGTGGTGGTTAAGCATGTAATGTTAGAGATTTTTGTTGGGTGAAGACAATGTCCAAACATGATTTTTCATAGTTATGTACTGGAGTAACTCATATATGACCAACATTTTATTATTATATTAGACTACTCATTTATGGCCCTATTCATCATGATGTGGTAGAAGTGATCCCAAGGCGACTAGTGTAGTGGAAATGTAAAATAATAATTTGAATTGTTCTCCATGGGTTCCAAAAATAGAGGTGACATAGAAAGCTATTCTTTGATTTGACCAAAGGCCTTCTAACAAGATTCATCCCAATGAAAGCTAGTACTTTTCTTAAGGGTATATGACAATGGATAACATTTATGGGCTAGTTGTGCAATGAACCTATTGATAGCCTAAATATTTTCTTGGAGGCTATGGAGTTCTTAATATTTCTTAGTGGAGATATTCAATGATCATTACAAGTTTGGTGGGATCCATCTCTATGTTATTCCTAGAGACAATGAAGCCCAATATCTTACCTAATGTGGCCCCAAAGACTCATTTCTTTGAGTTGAGGCAATCCTTGTATTCTTGTATCCATCAAAAGATTTTGTGGAGGAGATGTAGGTGTTCATCCCTTCATTTCTATTTACTCAAGATGGCATAGATACATAATATTACATGAAATATTACTATCATAACTCTTTGATAGGTATCCCCAACATTTTCCAACCCAAATGACATGAACTAATAGCAAAACACGCCCCAATGAGTACTAAAAGTTATTTTATGCTAATCTTCAAAAGAAATCTATATCTAGTTGTAACCAACAAAGATATTCGTGGCTATCAAAAGACACTATTTATTGGACTTTTTGTGACTAAAGTTAAGGAGTTTATCATGGCTATCAAATTAGGTTATGATAGTTATAAATGCTATGATAAACAACTTATCGATCAAAGCCTCCCTAAAGGGTATGATCTCATCATTTTTATAACTTAATATATACCAAGTAAACTCAATAAAAAGAAAAGATGTACATTATTACGATTTTAAAAATTTATGTTTTTTCAAATTAGGTTATATGATAGTAATAAAATCTAAGATAAATAACTTACTTGATCAAAGCCTCCCTAAAGGGCATGACCTCATCAATTGTTCCACAGGTATAAAAAATATCATCAACAATAATAATGAATGTACCAAATTTGACACAACGAGATCTTGTTGCTATAAAGTTGGACTCATATAATCCACATGTATAATGAAAATAATATTCCACATCAATGCTTAAAGAAACTTGGTTTCTTCACAGTCACCTCATCCCACCATCTAAATATTTGTATCACTACAAATATATAACTTAATTTAAAGGATAAACAACCATAACTTTTTAATGAATGTAAACTTGAATCACTAGTTTGAGGCTAAATTGATGAGCATGTATGTCATGAATGATAGATTGAATGCTTTTATTGTAATTTTGATTATATTCCTTTTCAATCTTCTAGAAAATATTGTTGAGTTAATTCTTACACAATTAATTAAAAATTTGATATTAACTATATCACAAAGAAATTAGATATAGTTGTATTGGTATCCAAACATAAATAACCTGACCAAAATAACCCTAGACACAATAACCTCGTCATAATAACCCAAGGACAAAATAACCCAGGGTCATAATAACCCATGGAAAGAATAACCCATGGACATAATAACCCATGGTCATTTTGTGTAATTTATAAATTTTGTTTTCCTTTCTCTATATTCTCACGAGGATATTTTGTCTATGGGTTATTCTGACCAAGGTTATTTTGGCTTGGGTTATTATGACCCTGGGTTATTTTGTCCTTTGGTTATTGTGACCGGGTTATTCTGTCTAGGGTTATTTTGGTCGGGTTATTATGTTCTACAATCAGTTGCATTACTTCACCAATTGTTTGAGTTCATTTTGCTAGTGAGACTATAAGATATTGAAATCCACTATTGTTAGTTCTAAAATATTTTTGCTCCATTCAATTGGCACCCTAGAAAAGAAAGAATTATCAAAACAATTAAGATTTGATGCTTTAATTGAATTGTCTTACTATTTCAAAAAAGGTCATTAGGGCTTACTTATAGATTCCCTCCAACAACATCCAAGCATTTATGCCTTATATAAATATTTGGATAGAGTTACATGCCTCCCATATAGCTACTCTACATCTCCATGGGTATCTCATAACATATTCCACCTATAAGAAATGGAGAGTTATGATATCATTTGTTGTTAACACACAATATGAACTTGAATAAAAATAGAATAATAAAAGGAATTTTGTATGCTTGCCTCTACTATAATTTGGGTTTTGTCTTTTAATTCATTACTCTTTTTGAGTGCTTGTATTAGATATCTAGAGGTTAGATACAAACCCAACATGGTTCTTATTTTGCTTTTAGATTATTTTGTAGGGAAAATGAACTACCTTTTTAATCCTTAAAGTTGTGAAATACATTATTTTAAGAAAAAAATCTCTATGTCCATATTTTCCCATTGCTAGACTTGAAAAATAATATGAAGACTTTAATAGAGAATTATCACATATTTGAAGACATAGGATATCCATTCACATGAAGAATTTGAAATCCCAATATAGTAGTGTTGAGATCAATAGCGTCATTTTCTCTCCCCAAAAAAATATCTTTTTCACTCCAATATCTTATGTTGTTGCAAGCATGACATATATTTAATTAGCAAACATAATATAGCAGTGTAGGAGGAGAAGGAGATAATAAGGCAAAAGGGGTATAGACATACTTGTATATATAATTCAAAATTACTTTTATTTCTTCTTCAAAATGGTTATCGATTCCAATCCCATGTCAGATATAATACTCTTACATTTTTAATGTATTTGTAGAGGCTCATATACTCTATGGCAACCATGACCCATGCTCCCTAATGATTGCAACAATGTTACCTAGCAATGAGATAAAAGTAAAGTAGTAATTGACCAATTTGATTGCTAAATCTAACAATTATTCCAACATTGTAGAAGATTCAAGATAGTTAAAAACAAATAATATCCAATAGAAACTAGAAATTTGAATGTATTTGACCACTTTTGAGGCTTCAATCAATATCCCATGCTAACTTGAGGCTTAACACTTCACATAATTGCTTGATTTTCCATCCAAGTCCTCATTGATCTTGAATTTTTTTTGTATGAGTTATGCAATGTTTCAAATTTACCTCATGTTTCCCTCTAGGTCCTTCATTAGAACATATGTAGATGAATGTTATAGTATTTTTCTTTCAATGTTACCCATTTGTATCCTCAAGCTATATGTAATTATTGTCCAATTGAGGAAAAACTAATATAATATATTGATACTAGTTATGATGATTACATCTTGTTATTTTCTATGTCCAAACTAGTGTGTGGGTGGAACACTTTTTTTTATCTCATCCCCATATTTCTTTTATTTTTTTATTAGTATTTTTTCTTTATTTCTTCCTCTTCATTCTATATTTGCTACAATTATCATCAATAAATTATTTTATCTATTGTCCTAATGGAGTTAAAGGATCCATAATAATTTGTGGTGATGTTTATTTAGAGTATTCAAAACATCCCTTACACTATCTCCTAGTTTTACTTATTTTTAATATATACTCTCTTATGGTTGTGTGTAACACATCTCCTAAATTAAACTTCTTTAATTAGGATATGCATGTTAAGTTTGTGATTTGAAACTACAAGGTAGGGTAGAACAATCCCTAATCTATCTTTAGGATGAATATAAATATGTACTTGGGAGTAATATAAGGTTTAGATTGGGTTCAAGTTCAATTCCTTTATTGTCACTACATATTTGGGAATTGATTGAACCTTGTAACTTATTTGTTATGGTTAGTCATATATGTGTGTGCTATCTTTGAAGAGAATGTTGTTTCCTAATTGAATCATTATGGCATCATTGTAACTTTTTGTTAGATTATATAAGAATTTAAACACCCATGGTTTGAATCTAATCACTTAAGTATATGATATAAATTTATGTTTATTTCAACAATTTATATTTAGCTAACTATAAGTCTATGGTTAAAATGCTAGATTTTTGTACATGTAGGCCTAGTTAGGAACTCAAATTGTATAATATTACTACACCTAATTATGAGAAAGTGGTAGCATATCTTGAAAAATATAGTTTTTTGGTCATTCGTACGAAATATAGTTGATATACCACTTAAGTGAGAATTTATCCTTATAATTACTTGAGATATTTTAGAAATTATAATATTTTGTCTTGAATTATATCTTATTTTCTTGGGGTCTTGCAATTATTTTATTCTTTTTTTATTTCTTTATTGGATGTTATTAATATATTTTATGTTTTTTATTTATCATAATCTTGTATTTAACAATGAGTTAGTAAGACCAAGGTAAGGTAGGTTGGGTGTTGGGTTGGATCATGGGGATACCCCTAAGCAACAAAAAAAACAATGAATTAATTAGAAAATATAACATGATGATTGTGTTGTCATATGGAGTGTAACGACCCATGGATATAATCAACAATACATATAAACATAAATATGCATAAATATAAATTTGTCTTAAATAAAGATCAACATGTGATGATAGTTGAATTCCTTTGTAATTGACCATCATGGATGGAGTGACCAATTCTAAGCTTAGAAATATCCTTTAAAATCATGGAAAGGGAGGCACAATAAGTGCACCTCGTTCCTTGTTCATTTAAAATGAAAAGGTTTTTGATAGGAGAGAAAGAAAAGATGATAGGAAAGTGAAAAATTGTGTGAGATTTACTAGTAAAATGTGAAAAATAATCAAGAAGTTTATTTAGGTAATATTTGGATTTGGATTCCATAGTTACATTCTTGTTTGTGTAGTGTCTACCTATTCCTAGCATGGGATGTTAGTGGGAGAATTTTATTTCATATATGTTGAGATGTTAAATGATCATGGTTTGACATTATTATTTTATGTCTTGATTTATGTTTCATCTATGGTTATTTTATTGTTATGCTTGTTTTCAATGGCACTAAAATGTATATGTGTGATTTGATGCAAAGGCCTTCTAACAAGACTCATCCTAATGAAATCTAGTACTTTTCTTGAGGGGATAGGATAATGGATAAAATTTATTGGCTATGTGCAATGAACCTATGAATAGCCTAGGTATTTCCTTGGAGGATATGGAGTGTACTTAATGTTTCTCAATGGAGAGATTTCAATGATCATTGCAAATTTAGTAGGGTCTATCTATATGTTATGCCTAGAGACAATGAAGCCCAATATCTTACCAAATGTGGCCTAAAGACTCATTTCTTTGAGTTGAGCATAACTTGTATTCATGTAGCCACCAAAATATTCTCTGGAGGAGATGTAGGTGTTCATCCCTTCTTTTTTATTTACTCAAGATTGCATCTACATAATAGTGCATGATTTAATGTAGCATTTCATGGAATATTACTATCACAACTCTTTGATAGGTAGCCCCAACATTTTTCAACCCAAATGACATGACCTAATGGGAAATGGCGCACAAAGGAGTACTAAAGTTTATTTTATTCTAATATTAAGTAGAAATATATATCTAGTTGTAACTAGAAAAGACATCCATGGCTATCAAAATATGCCCTTTATTGGTTTATTTTGTGACTAAAGTTGAGGAGTTTATCATGGATATCAAAAGACACTTTTTTGTAATCATATTGGATTAGATGGAACTATAAATCTTAGTGAGATGTAACATTGAAACATCGCAAGTGGATTCATCTTTTGTGCTATCTCTATGGACTAGTTCTTAAACCTACATCATCATATTATAAGAAACTTGTGTGGGATATTAAGACTAGCCATTCATAGGACCACACCTAGATGGTCACTATTGGCATTTGATGTCTTTGTGACATTTGGACCACACTCTAGGAAATGTAATTCTATGTCTCACCTTGATCTATATAACGAAGATGTTCTCTTTTTGTTCTTAAGTCATTCTCATTGTAAACTTGTATCCTTTGGTATAATAGCATTATTTTCTCATATTTGATCTCTCTTGTGCTTTCACTGTAACTCCTAGATTTTGGGTGGCTTCATGATCTTCAACCAAATATTTCATGGTAGAGAGAATTTTATACCAACTCATACATTAAACAATCATGAAAAGGATAATCCTAATAATATTGTAAAATTATGGTTGTCAAGACTTGTGAACACGTATTTTCTTTAGAATTGTTTGTTTAGAGACATTTATGCATTCTTATCAATATGTCATGGGATTTTCCTTCTAATTGTTATTCTTCCATATAAAATTATAAATAAATAATCTTTAAGGTATGTTTATTGACTATTTCTAAAATGTTTCACATTTTTGTATGTATCATTCGTACTATAATTTATATATTTCTTATTTAGTAAGAAATGTGTAACAATTTTGTCTATGATATTTTCAATTGTTGAGAGATGGTTCACTTCTAACAATTTGAGTAATACAATAATTTAATCAAGGAAATTATACTCTATTGCAAGTACTAACCAGCAAATCAAATATTCCATGTATCATGAAATCAATTTAAATATATGCTATCAATATAAAAGGTACATTATCCTAATCTATCATGTGTTAAAATCATAACCATCATAAATATTCACTATTGCACTAATTGTTTATTAGTGCACGTCGGAACAACCCAAGAAGGAATGAAGTACCTAAAAATACTTGGAGTCATTGATTAAACATACAATTCATAATTTTAATAAATCCAAATTTATACTATGAAATATGATAGATAAGTACCTAAAAATCTTTGGATTCATCGATTAATTGACAAACCAAGGCTACACTACTTTCAAACTTATTAACTTTCTTACAAATATCTTTTGGGAAATAGGTGTTAATTAAGATCAAGGGAAATAATATAGCCACATGAACACTAGAAGATATCAAGGAATTCTTTAAATACTTACATAAAGTTAGATGATAGTTATTAGTGATCCATTTAGCATCTTAGATTTTTTCCCAAATTAGTGTCTTCCACTACAATATGAGATATGAAATGAAACCATAAATTAGTAACATTACCCTTAAGGATACGTAAACCCTGTTCCAATGCTCCCAATTTGGCACAGGCTGGGAATACGCTGGCATATGTATAATGATCGGGTTAGAGACCTGTTTGTTGCATACGGTGAAACAGTGCAACTCCCTCAAGACACTTTATGGCATCCACTGAACTTCCGCAGCTGCGCGGGAACTGTTTGAGATTTGAGTTTGAATTTGGTTTTCTTCATGCGCGGGAACTGTTGACCGCTAGCTGCAACGGCGAGTATCTACACTGTAACGGTGAGTGTTTATTGGAATGGAAATGGTAGGGGGAACGGAACATATTAGGCGGGCCCACCAGAACACTCTAAGCGGTCAACGCTTAGAGTGTGCTGGTTAACTGTATGGTCCCATGGCGGGGCTTGGGCTTCTATTTTCATGGATCAAGTGGTCCCATGGAGAAAAAAAATTATGCTACAGGATTAATTGGAATATCCTCCTGAAAAATAGCAGCCCCTACCTTTTAGGACTGCAAATTTCAGCGGGTGAAATTGAGGTGGGGCTAGAAATTGCCCCTACAACTTAGGAATTTTTTAGGAATTTTTTCTGCCACTTGTCTATCACTTTGAATTTTAAATTCCTAAAAAAAACTAAAAAATGAGAGATTTTTTATTTGTTTATTAATTTTTATCAAATTACTCCACTTCGTCCCTTGAATTTTGGAGCTCAAACTTTTAATCTGAATTGCAAAATTGAATTCATGGGACCACCATCTTTAAAATATTCCTAAAAAATCTCAGCAGCACCGCTGAAATTTTTTAGGAAACCCCCTCCATGAGACCGTACCCTAAGCCAGCCTGGTGTTTACATTGATTAATGGCCATTTACCATCTGGCATCTCTAATAACAACCAAACGGTGAGGAAGACTATAGCTATATAAACACCGACAAATTTCCAGGCTATAAAAAATATGCTAAGGGAAACCATTACCAGTTTGTGTCAAATCATGTCTCTGCAGAAACACTACGTGTAAGAGATAGTTGTTAGTATAAATTAATTGAATATCTGTCTGGATAGACCATTGCCGACACAACTACATGTATCTGTCTACCACCGCTCAGCACCGCTCTAATCACCATCCATATTAAATACTTCAACAAGTGCTATACTACGTAGACTGTAAATTAATGAAGTATTATTTTTATAAATTTAATGCACCGTCATTAGATATGTATGATTCTCCTGTTCCTTTCTATCGTGGTAATAGAGCGCTCTAAAATCTTGGGATGTGGGATTTGAGTGTTAGATGCGTATGCTGTTATTGAGTTGAGCTATTTTTCTTCTCAACTGTGGGATGGTGACGAACTGACTCTGCAAACGATGTCAAATGCTTTCTACATGTTGAAGATACAAACCATGGAAAATAAAGGATGCATTTGCTTTTCTATGGTCCGCTACCTTGTGAGGCATAGAGATTTTCTGTTCTAACATTTGGGTTTCAGTGCCATTGTTGTTG
Source organism: Sequoia sempervirens (assembly GCA_007258455.2). Lineage (NCBI taxonomy): Eukaryota > Viridiplantae > Streptophyta > Pinopsida > Cupressales > Cupressaceae > Sequoia > Sequoia sempervirens. Next base: position 270,638,696 of record VDFB02000003.1, on the reverse strand, counting down.
TAGGCAGGCAATAGATAGGAAGAGGGAGAGTGTGTTTTAGAGGTGAGCTGGGGTGAAGTCATTCCTTATTCTACAATCGACAAGAGATGAGTGGGAGCATATGCAAGACTAATGATGACGACCTCCTTTTTAGTAATCTAATAAGCCCATGCTAGTTATAACTCTTCCCAAATTACTACATGGGCTTCCAAAATAGCCATTGTGCTTAGGTTAGCTCTATTAGGCATCTATGGGAATCATTAGTTCCTTGTGAAATTTGATTACTTCCAATCCTTTTTTCACATTCTAATGTTAGAGTTGTAGATTTTGTCATGGTGGAGAGGATTTTTTTTTTGTTGTTGTTGGTTTTAGCCTTAAACCAGAACCAGTTACTTAGTCAAAACTTAGCACTATTTCACACTCACTACGCTATTGATCATTGAAAGCCCTATCTGAAGGCAAGGGGAGATTTGATCCAAAAGTTAGTTGCTTCAGTCTCCTTTCCCTTCCTCACTGTAGGCAGCTCCAGGGGCAATGGACTTTAAGAGATGAACTATAATGGGAGCCAAGATGTTTAAGTTCATGAGGGATCAATAGCAACCAAGTTCCTTTTAGATAAATAATTTTCTTTGGAAGGGTCTCCAAGTTAAAGTTTTATGAAGTCCAAGGAAAAATATTTAAAATTAATATTATGGGTATTGTAAAATTAGATGATTCTAACTATGTAAATTGGAAAATATGAGATGGGATTAAATCTACAAATAAAAGGTTTATGGGAGCTAGCAATAGAATACAAAATCTATAGATGAAAGAAAGCATAAAATATAGTTTCATCTAAAATCTCTAATATTATGGTTATTGCAAAATTAGATGGTTCTAACTATGCAAATTGGAAATTTGAGATGGAATTCATTCTACAAATGAAATGTTTATGTGAGTTAGCAATAGAAGACAAAAATATAGGTCAAAACAAGAATGTAAAATGGGATAAAATGGATATCAATCCATGGGCTACTATTATATGGAAATTAATCCAAGGATTAGGCCTGTGTTCAAGATTTGGAAACAACAAAGAAAATATGGGAAACTTTGCAAACAATATATAAAGGAACCAACAAATTAAAATATATGATATTAAAAGGAAACTAACTCATTTGAATATAAAGGGAGGAGATAACATGAATGATCGCATTGTCAAGTTGAAGAATTTGAGAAATCAACATACAGTTCGATGAAGGTAAAATATGAAGACTCTTAAAGAATTTTTTATTGAATGTCTTCAAATGAGTACCATAACTTCATAAACACATTGGAGTTAATTTGAAACTTTGACAATATCAAACTAGAAGAAATATATGGGACTTTCTTGAATGAAGGGGATAAGGTTAAAAATTTCACAGGTCAGTATAGCAAGAGTTCTCAAGAAGTTATTGCTAGAGGAAAATATAAGAATAAAGATCAAAGAAAATCATATCAAAATCAAGGGAATCAATACAAAAATAATCAAAGGCAATGGAATCAACCAAGAGATGATCAAGAAAGGCTTATTTTTTAAAAAGCACAAATTGAATGGAGAAACCAAAAAAGCAATTCTAAAAGAGAAAAATATATCACATGTTACAAATATGGAGAACACGGGCATAAAATTTATCAATTTCATAAGAAATCACATGTAGGAGGGTAGAGAAAATTTTATCAAAGAAGGAAATCATTTTTTTCTCGAGAAGAGGATGATCATAATATATTAATAGCCTCTTTAGTTGCTTAAGAAAATTCAAATAACACATGTTATACTAATTTAAGAGTTAGCCAACATATGACTTACAATAAAAACTTATTTAGTTCTTTTGAAGAAGTGAAAAGTGCAAGGATATTTCTTGGGGATGATGGTTCACATGAAACTCAATAACTAGGTTCAATTCCAATGAAAGGACATGATAACTTAAGAAGTTGCAAATAAAATACATCAATAAATCAAATAAATCAACATGGTTATAAGGTGGAGTTTTATTCATGCAAGTGTCTAATCAAGAACATTAATGATGGATTCAAATATGTGGCTACAAGAGTTGAGAGTGATAGCATATATAAATTTTTAGTATATGTTGATAGGACAACTTACATTACTACAAGTTCATCCACAAGTGAGTTATGACATCAAACATTTGGTAACTTAAACTATCAAAGTTTGGCTATGCTTTCAAAGATGAATAAGGTTGATGGACTGCCCTGGGTAAGTGTAAACACAAATGTGCGTATAGGATGCATGTTTGGAAAATAGTTCACGCAAACAAGTTTGAAAGGTCTACATGGAGGGAAAATAAATCTCTTGAACTTGTCCATAGTGATTCATGTAAGCCTATGAATCCTAGCATCAAGGGGATGAGCTAGGTACATCTTAATATTCATTGATGATTTTTCAAGGAAAGTTTGGGTATACTTAAGAAAAAAAATGAAGTGTTTATAAAACTTGAAATGCTTAAAGAATATGATTCGTGTAAGTCAATAATAAGTTTAGATGTTTTTATAAATATCATGGGATCAAGAGAGAAATGTTTAATAGATATACTCCTCAACATAGTTTACTTTTGTTGAAAGGAAGAATATGACCTTAGTCCAGAAATGACACAATGCATGCTATAATCAAAGGATCTTCCTTTCTTTGAGTTGAGGCTACCAATACTTGTACATTTTGTGTCTTGAATGGTTCTCCTATGACTTGTTTGCAAAACAATACTCTCAACGAAGCATGGAGCGGTGAGAAACCAAATGCTAATTATTTTGGAGTATTTGTATGTGAATAATTTTCTTGAACATACTAGATTATATTAGAAAAAAAATGATAAGAAGAGTGCTAAGTGCATCTTTGTTGGCTATGATGATCAAAGGAATGGTATACTTGTATAATCCAACATGGAGGATGTGTTTACAAGTACAAATGACAAGTTTAATGAAGGTTTTGAGGATATAACAAAATATTATCCTATTCAACAAGTGGATATAGATAATAATGAATCCTACAATTCCTTTGACACCAATTAAACTCCTAAGGAAATTAATTTCCAATACAGTGGAAGAATCTAGTTAGGTCCTCAAAACACAGAGAATTAAAGAATTTTATCTTGAAAAAGACTTGAAACTAATTAATTATGCTATGACCACCATAATGAATACCAATGATCCTCAAAACTATGATGAGACTAAGGGAAAACATGAATGGGAACAATCTACGTAGAATAAATATGACCCTTTGATAAAGAATAAAACTTGGGAATTGGTGGACTTGCCCAAGGGAATGAATGTGGTCAACAATAAATGGTTGTATAAGATTACTTGTTTAAGTCTAATGGGAGCATGTAAAAACACAACCCGCAAGACTAGTAACTAAAGGGTACTCACAAAAGGAGGGAATTGACTACATAATTTTTTCTCTAGAAGCAAAGATCAAAACTATCAAGACTATTATAACATTAGTAGCTCATTTCAAGTGGATTCTTCCCCAAAAGGATGTTGAGAATGCATTTTTCAATGGAGAAATTGATGAAGTGACTAAACCATAGGTATTTGAAATTGTAGGACATGAAAACTTAGTTTGAAAATTAAGGAAGTCTCTTTATGGCTTGAAACAAGCTCTAAGGGCTTAATATGCTAAGATTAATGAATATTTTGAAACTCAAGGCTTTGATAATAGTCCTAATGATCTAAACTCATAGATGAAGGAATTTGATGATGGCAACATAATTATTGTTGTGCTTTATTTTGATGGTTTTATCATCATGACAAATAACATGAACAAAATTTGTAGTATAAAGCTAAATTTGAAAGATGGATTGGAGATGATAGATCTATGTTTTCTACACTACTTTCTTGACATCCAAGTATGACAAAAAAATTAAGGATTTTATCTCTCTCAAACTAAATATTCTTCAATAATTTTAAGAAGGTTTTGGATGAAATATTGTAAGAGTGTTTCTACCTTACTCCAAGATTGAAGTTAACTAAGGACGTGGAAGGTGAGAATGTTGATCCTGCCTTATACAAGCAACTTGTTGGTAGTCTTGTATACTTGACTAACACTTGACCAGGTATGTCTTGTAATAGGTGTGGTTTCAATGTTTTTGAGTTCTCCTAAGGTTCCACATTGGATGTTATCAAAGAGAATATTGATATATGTACAAGGTAATTTGGCTATGGGGTTTTTATTATTCTTCTCTTGAAGATCTATAACTTGTAGGACATTCTTTAAGTAAAACTGGACAGGTTGTGTAAATGATCAAAAATCTACCATAGGTTATGTTTTCTCTCTTGGTTCTAGTCATATTTCATGGTGTGTTAAGAAGAAATTTACTATTTCTTTATCAACAATATATGTTACATATATAACAATGAATGAGGCAACTAAAGACATAACTTAGCTCTAGGCTATTCTTTTTAGTACTAAAACAATATCAAGTTGGGTCTTCTTTACTTCACTATGATAATCAAAATGACATTTTTTGTCCGAGAATCCAATGTTTTATGCTAGAACAAATAATATAACAAAAAGTGATCCATCTTTAATATTGTAGGACAAAGGACCAAATCACATATATTTTCACCAAGGTTTTATGTGAGAGTCCTAAGTTTGCATATCTTAGAAGTCTTTTAGAATTATGATAATTCACATGAATATTTTATGGTTGCCATTCAAGGGGAATTATTATGAATGTCTACCATCGTATTAGTGAATAAGTGATTGTAAATGTGTATCTAATAAGGCTTAAAGTCACAACCCATATTTTTTAGATTATGGGGGATATTGAAAAGTAATTAGTATAATTAATTTATGGGAGGATATTAGTATAATTAATTGAATATTTGTTAGAACAAACCATTACCAACATAGCCACCTACAGTTGTCTACCGCCACTGAACATCGTTCTGGTCACCATTCATATTAAATACTTCAACATCTATTATGTTATGTAAATTATAAATGAATGATGTATTTTTTTATAAATTGAATGTAGTGACCAACACTTCAGTGTGATTCAGTTTGAAGCCATAAGATATGTTTGATTATCTTTGTTCATTTTCTCTATAATATGATTTTAAAATCTTTTTCTTTTTGAATTTACTTTAACATTGGTGAAGCATAGATCATGTTGAAAAATGTTATAATAATCTAAACACTTTTCTTGATTCCCTTTAAAAAAAAAAAAAAAACTTTTGACCCAATAATTTTGGTGCCACTTGATTGGCTCTGCATGGAATCATGTTTAGTGCTAAAACTTTCACTGCTCTTTTTTCTTTGTTGCACCACTTACAAATATTTAAACTCTATGTGATGTAGAAATTACACTAGTGATCATACAACCACTACAAAATCACCATTCCAAAACCATTTCTTTGCCAACACCATTGCCAATATATTCTCCATTTTTATTAAACTCTCTAGCATTATTTCCATCTTATTCTCTTGGTCAAATCTATCATCTACAATAGGGGTGTTGGGATATAAATTAATTTTGGTCTATCTCGAACAAACCAACACTAACATGGGAAATGTGAACCATAACTATGTAAAATTTGTTAGATTAATATTTGGAAGGTTGTAGTATTGATTGGAGAGATTATTCCTAAATTTAAAAAGTTGTGAGAAAATCTTTTTATAGAAATTTTTTTATTAGAGTAAGCAATATTAATATGAGTTGGTAATTGAAGGAAATAAATTCATAATTTTGAGTAAAGAGAAGCTACAAGTTAAAGTATAAAGCTTTGGTATTAATAAATATTGAAGCAAAGAGAAGCTTGTGCAAAGATTATCATTAAGGCTTTGTCTAATATAGAATTGGGAGTAATTTTTTGTGTGCTAGATTTTTTTTTTTTAAATTACAATGAAAAACAATATATTGGGTGTCATCTCCATTAAGTTGGGAAGTCCTAACAACTGTGATGAATGAAATCATCAGATGAAAAGTGTTTTTCTCTTGTTAGATGAAATATCTATTGTCTATGGAATTGCAACACTTCTCACAAATGCTTATCTACAAGAAGAATTTGACAAGAAATCATGTCAAGCATTGGCTTTGATACAGTTGTCTATCAATAGTATATTGATAGAAAATGTGTGGAATGCAACCACACCAAAGAAAGATTAGGATGCAATCACTACAATATTTGAGCTCAAGAATGGTGATAGAACATGTGCTTCAAACTCAATTATAAAATCTAAAACTAGAAAAATCAATAATTGAGTATCTCTAAAAGCTCAAGGGTATTATAAATCATCTCATTTATCTATGTGAGACTATTGCTAATAAAGATCTTGTTATGCCCTTAATACTAGAGTGGGTTACAAGTAGTTGAGTTGTGGTTATCTTAACTCTTAAATATAGTTATATGATCATTATTATATTCTTATTTAGATATTTAAGTCATCCTAGGTGTTATATTTAAGTATCTAAGTTGATATGGGTGGTAGCCAAAGCATAAGTATGGTATATATAGGCGCTTGTGGTTAGTTTATTAACATTAAAATTTGAATTGTGTTCTCATTGAAGATATTTGAAATGTCCCCCCTTGAAGTGGCTTGTTATTTTTACTTATTTCAAAGTGCTTGTATAATATTTCATATTAAATATTCCTCGTTTGTGTAATGTATTTCATTACAAGTGGTACTAGAGTATGATCTTAGCATAGTGAAGGCATGATTTTTTTAAAAATTTTGGAGGTCATTTTGGGAAGCACACATTTCTCTAATTTTGGTTAAAAAAAATATATTTTTAAAGCATTTTTAAGGACATATTGAAGATATTACAATATAAATTTGAAGGAAACTAGAGTACAATTCAAGGAGATATTGAAAAATTAGGGTTACATCAAGGTTTCCACCTAATTCACTCCCACAATTGAAAATAAATAAAAATATATATCTCTTGAGGGTTTATCAAAAACATATTTTTCCTATTATAGACTGGATCTAGTGTTATTTGAAGTAGAATATAAGGAGCTATTAAGAGTATAATATAAAGAGTTATTGTAAAATTTTCTGGTTTCCATCAAATTCTCTTCTAAGCCTAAAAATTATTGTATTTCTAGGAGGTTTTCCTAGGAATTTAGATCTAGGCTCTAGTAAGTTGCAAACAAAATTTCATATTGATCTTTTTTTTTGTGATTTATTATAAGATAATTGTTTCATCATGACTAGGCTAGCAATAAGGGGAAAAAATAATTGTGCCACACCTAGAAAATCTCCAAGAAATGATGATTTGAGAAGTGGGGAGATGGGTTCCATAGATCATGAATCTATAATAGAAAGGAGAAGGTAATAATTAAAAATTTGAAGGATGAAATCAAGTAAGAAGTCAGAGAGAAAATAAAAGGGTTCGCAAGAGATATATTTGACATCCATAACTCACTGGCTAGTATTAATTCTTATATACAAAATCAATCAAGCTCACAACCAGATGTTTCAAGCAATAAAGGTAGATATAATTTTGGAAGAGAAATTGAATGACTTATTTTTGGGTGGTCCCAATGATCACATCCAACATGAGGTATGCATGTTTAGTACTTATTCAAAATCTAGATATCTTATGCTAGCACACAAGGTAGATGAGAAGTTTTTAATTCCTAGAAGGAAAGGGGTTAATGGGATAAGAGGAAAAGGATTTTTGACACAATAATTGCCTCAACCTACTAAATAAGCTCTACAAAAAAATGAAGAGAAGAGAAAAAGGGTTATATTTTAATTGTGATCGAAAATATAGTCGAGGTCATATGTGCTAAAAAATTTATACATTGAAGTTCTAAGTGATGAAGAGGAGGAAGAGGTAATACAAGATGGAAGAAATAAGATAGAATAAGAATCTAGAGATACTTACCCAATCATCTCTTGGAATGCACTTGTTACATCCAATATCCCACAAACTCTCAAAGTGGTGGGTTTCCTAGAAAAAAGAGAAAATAACAATGTTGATGAATCAAGAGGCACTCACATCTTCATTAACAAAAAAGTTAGATACTCTTCTAAATTGGTTTATATATGTTGCTACAAAATTCTAAGACCAAATAATAAATGGTGGTATTATCAATTGTTCAATAAAACTCAATAGCATTAAATTAAATATGGGAGAGTATCAATTTGGGCTTCTAATGCTTGTTATTCCAGTGGGTGCAATATATATTGTACTAGGAGTATAGTGGCTTACTACTTTAGTAACAATTGAGATGACCTTCTAAGAGATATTCATGAAATTTCACTCCAAGGAAAGAGAGTAGAGTTAAGAGGGTTACATGCAAAGTCCACAAAAATGGTAAGCTCTCATAAAATACAAAAATTTTATTAAGAAGCTAAAAAATTTGTGACTCAATTCTTTTTATTAGTAGTCTATCAATCAAATGCTCCTACCCATCTAGATCTAAAAGCAATTATAGATTGTCACTCAATAGTTTTGGGAGATATACCTGAAGGACTGCCACCTAAGAGGAATCATGATACTACCATACAACTATTGCTAGGGGTACAATCATCGTTATTATTCTTTGGTACACTCACACTAGCATCTCCACTAGTGTGGTAGCATCCTCGAGTTTTAAAAATCTATACGTGTTAAAACCAACCTTTTTCTACTTTTTAATTAACCAAAAACCATAACAATATTTTTTTTATGTTTAATCTCCAACTCTCTATTTTTCTATTTGAGAACCTATAGGGAAATCTTTTGGATCTTAGTCTTTCTGATTATTTATGCTATTTGAAGCATTTTATTTTATTTTGTCTTAGTCATTCCTCTATCCCATCCTACTTGACATGATCTATTAACTCCATTAAATTCACCACCAACACACTTGGACTTGATTGCTAAATTCATTCAAATCAAGAGATCCTTCCCTTTATAATCCACAAGTACACAAAAAATGAGCTAGCAACAATATAAAACCATTAACCATGACATAATAAAACCTATTCCCACCAAATATACATCTCAAATCCAACATCTATCACATCACAACCATATGGAACCTTCCTAATCATTTGAACACATGCAAACTCTAAAAATTATATAAATGATTGATTAAAAAATCTATTGAGCTACCACATTTCATATTTCTCTCTCACACTAACAAAATATAGCATAGTTATCTCTAGGTCAATAAGATCACTAGAATGCATATGCCTCCATAGTAATGAGATCATGACATATCATCTTGATGCATAAGATCCATTGATCAAAAATAAAATCCAAGGGTTTCCACAACCTCATTCTAATATAGTTAGAGCTCACTTAAAAAATTTGCAAGGGTAATTAGATTATACAACTCATCAAAATATCAATGGAGTTTACATTCTTTAAATGTTGAAGGATTATATTGAATATAATGGATAGTGAAGGGTTTTCTTTACATCTAATGTATCAAAAACATTGGGATCAAAGGACTAACAAATATTAATAGATGCATGGGATGGATATCAATGGTCCCACCAAAGGAGGAAAATGCCACAAGTCAACCAATAGTACAACATTGGAAACATAAATTTTAAGAAACCATCAAAATTCACAAAGATGATGTAATGTCAAAAATTGCATTTCTTATAATTTTACATTAAAAATTGTACCTTTTTAGCACTTATTCCTATAGTATGTTTTATGGATCATTTAATCCCATCTTCTAATCTTTTATCTTATTTCAATGCCAAAATTTTATATTTTTATATGTACTTGTGTTTTTTATAGAGATTTCCTAATGTTTTTATGTCTATTTTCAATTTGCATCAATTTATATAATATTGAGCTATGTCATTTTAGGATGAAAATATAGTCATGTAGATATTTGCATAGTTATGATTCTCTCTTGTGGTAACATAATAATACACCCACTTCCCAATGCCTTAGATGTATTTTCAATTTATTTTGGGCATAAAAAATTTGGTGCAATGTATGTTGACTTTGTAACTACTTTTTTCTTGATTTTCTTATCTAAAATAGCAAAGGAATTATTTGGGATAGGTTTTAGCTATAATTTGTATAGCTCTCCCTAATTATTTTTTTTAGATTTATCTAACATGGTAGATTCTTACAATATTGAATATTTGGTTTCTTAGAGCATATAGACAGATCATCATTGTGAAAGTTTTTACTTCATTCTTCTACATAAATTTATGCTCTTGGGCTCCACATTCTCAAAGTAAGCCTAAGCTTATATTTTGAGCATTATGGATTCATTTATAGTAGATCTAATCTTTATCATTTCATAATATTTATTTTTAACTCTCTTTCTTGGAAAAGAAAGAAATCCATTTTCATTTATTTGTTATTTTTTTTCTATTCTACTTGTATTTTATGTTATTGTATTATTTTCTTGTCATCTTTAAATTATGTCATTGTATTTCTTCCTCACTATACACTATAGTAGCGATAGATAAAATTATTACTTTAAATTTAAATTATTTTTTTCATACTGTATACCTTGATATTTCTACTGCTTTAAATGTGCAAAACAACTAAGAAACATGAATAACAAAATACCAAGGACACCTCAAGATTAGCCAAAAGAGTGATACCACGAAAAGGAATGCAAATAAGATAAAACACAAACACTTTTACCTCCTTTGTTGTTGATACCTCTTTGATTGGCCCTTGCTTGGAATTGATTGTGTGCTCCTTAGATGATTGTTTGAATGACTATAGGCAAGATTCAATATGCAAAATGATGAAAAAAGATGGTTGAATGATTGAAAAAGGCTTGAGGATTCAAATGGACAGCATGTAGTTGCTCAAATCTAAAGTGTTGAGAAGGAAAATTAGCAGCATAAGGGTGCTCAAAATGAAAAAGTTGAAAATGCCCTTGAGAAGGGGGTATTTATAGGAGATTTTGAATTCTCTAGAGAATTCAAGGGTCAAGATTGATCCAACAAGGTCAAGATGAAGGGCTATGGTGGGTTGGGAACCCACAAGCCCTCACATCTTGACATGTGGAGGGTGAAGTGGACAAGAGGATATGAGGTGGAGATGAGTTGTCAAAAATGTACATGAGGTGGAAAAGGACATGCACCTTGGGGGATGAGAGGATTTCTACAAAAAGGGATTTCTTATCCCCAAGTGGGAGTGAAAGGGACATTTGAGGAATTTTAGAATTCCTCAAAAATCTACATGGGAAAAGGAAAGGTGGTTGGGAGGATAAATGTGAATTAAAAATTCACATTCCTAGGATAGTCTAGAGGGTAAAAGGTGGGCTCCAAAAGGTGGGATTTGGTCACATGTGGAGATTGTGACAAGTCCAAGGTTGGTCACATGTGGAGATTGTGACAAGTCCAAGGTTCTAGAAGCCTTGGAAGGATAGAATGTGAATTAAAAATTCACATATAAAAGAGGGGAATTTAGGAAGGATAAAAAGAAATTAAAAATTCCTTAGAAAATGATTAGGATTAATTAATCAATAATTAGAAGATAAATAAGGATTAGAAGCCAACTTGCAAAAGTTGGAGGATGTGACACATCCTAATCAAGGATTAGGCATGTGCACATCCCTAATGAAGAAATTAGGAGATGGATTAGAATTAGATGAAAATGACATGTGAGGAATTAAATAAATATAATATTTATTTAATTTATTTGATGAAAAGAGGATTAAAAGAGGGAAAGTATTTAATTATTAATTAAATACCTTAGGGATTTGGCAGAATTAAAGATATTAATTAAATAATAGTAATATTAGTTAATTAACTCGGATAAGAGGATGTTTAGATGGCGATAAATTTGGATAAATTAAGTGTCCAAATTTGGATGTCTACATTTTCCCCTCTTTGAGATGGTGTTACGAAGTAGCATCATTTCAAAGAATATTAAAATATAGAACCTAGAAGAAGATGGTTAGATTGGAAAAGATGCCCCAGTCATCAAAGGGATGACTAGGAGGAAAGACGATGGGGGTAAAGATGAAGAGTAGGGATTGATAGAAATGTATACCTTGATATTTCTACTGCTCTAAATGTGCAAAACAACTAAGAAACATGAATAACAAAATACCAAGGACACCTCAAGATTAGCCGAAAGAGTGATACCACGAAAAGGAATGCAAATAAGATAAAACCTAAACACTTTTACCTCCCTTGTTGTTGATACCTCTTTAATTGGCCCTTGCTTGGAATTGATTGTGTGCTCCTTAGATGATTGTTTGAATGACTATAGGCAAGATTCAATATGCAAAATGATGAACAAAGATGGTTGAATGATTGAAAAAGGCTTGAGGATTCAAATGGACAGCATGTAGTTGCTCAAATCTAAAGTGTTGAGAATGAAAATTAGCAGCATAAGGGTGCTCAAAATGAAAAAGTTGAAAATGCCCTTGAGAAGGGGGTATTTATAGGAGATTTTGAATTCTCTAGAGAATTCAAGGGTCAAGATTGATCCAACAAGGTCAAGATGAAGGGATATGGTGGGTTGAGAACCCACAAGCCCTCACATCTTGACATGTGGAGGGTGAAGTGGACAAGAGGATATGAGGTGGAGATGAGTTGTCAAAAAGGTATATGAGGTGGAAAAGGACATGCACCTTGGGGGATGAGATGATTTCTACAAAAAGGGATTTCTTATCCCCAAGTGGGAGTGAAAGGGACATTTGAGGAATTTTAGAATTCCTCAAAAATCTACATGGGAAAAGGAAAGGTGGTTGGGGGGATAAATGTGAATTAAAAATTCACATTCCTAGGATAGTCTAGAGGGTAAAAGGTGGGCTCCAAAAGGTGGGACTTGGTCACATGTAGAGATTGTGACAAGTCCAAGGTTCTAGAAGCCTTGGAAGGATGGAATGTGAATTAAAAATTCACATATAAAAGAGGGAATCTAGGAAGGATAAAAAGAAATTAAAAATTCCTTGGAAAATGATTAGGCTTAATTAATCAATAATTAGAAGATAAATAAGGATTAGAAGCCAACTTGCAAAAGTTGGAGGATGTGACACATCCTAATCAAGGATTAGGCATGTGCACATCCCTAATGAAGAAATTAGGAGATGGATTAAGATTAGATGTAAATGACATGTGAGGAATTAAATAAATGTAATATTTATTTAATTTATTTGATGAAAGGAGGAAAAAGGGGGAAAGTATTTAATTAATAATTAAACACCTTAGAGATTTAGAAGAATTAAAGTATTAATTAAATAATAGTAATATTACTTAATTAACTTGGATAAGAGGATGTTTAGACAAAAAGCCATAAATTTGGATAGATTAAGTGTCCAAATTTGGATGTCTACATTTTGCCCCTCTTGAGATGGTGTTACGAAGTAGCATCATTTCAAAGAATATTAAAATATAGAACCTAGAAGAAGATGGTTAGATTGAAAAAGATGCCCCAGTCATCAAAGGGATGACTAGGAGGAAAAATGATGGGGGTAAAGATGAAGAGTAGGGATTGATAGAAATGTATACCTTGATATTTCTACTGCTCTAAATGTGCAAAACAACTAAGAAACATGAATAACAAAATACTAAGGACACCTCAAGATTAGCCAAAAGAGTGATACCACGAAAAAGAATGCAAATAAGATAAAACACAAACACTTTTACCTCCCTTGTTGTTGATACCTCTTTGATTGGCCCTTGCTTGGAATTGATTGTGTGCTCCTTAGATGATTGTTTGAATGACTATAGGCAAGATTCAATATGCAAAATGATGAACAAAGATGGTTGAATGATTGAAAAAGGCTTGAGGATTCAAATGGACAGCATGTAGTTGCTCAAATCTAAAGTGTTGAGAAGGAAAATTAGCAGCATAAGGGTGCTCAAAATGAAAAAGTTGAAAATGCCCTTGAGAAGGGGGTATTTATAGGAGATTTTGAATTCTCTAGAGAATTCAAGGGTCAAGATTGATCCAACAAGGTCAAGATGAAGGGCTATGGTGGGTTGAGAACCCACAAGCCCTCACATCTTGACATGTGGAGGGTGAAGTGGACAAGAGGATATGAGGTGGAGATAAGTTGTCAAAAAGGTACATGAGGTGGAAAAGGACATGCACCTTGGGGGATGAGAGGATTTCCACAAAAAGGGATTTCTTATCCCCAAGTGCGAGTGAAAGGGACATTTGAGGAATTTTAGAATTCCTCAAAAATCTACATGGAAAAAGGAAAGGTGGTTGGGGGGATAAATGTGAATTAAAAATTCACATTCCTAGGATAGTCTAGAGGGTAAAAGGTGGGCTCCAAAAGGTGGGACTTGGTCACATGTGGAGATTGTGACAAGTCCAAGGTTCTAGAAGCCTTGGAAGGATGGAATGTGAATTAAAAATTCACATATAAAAGAGGGGAATCTAGGAAGGATAAAAAGAAATTAAAAATTCCTTGGAAAATGATTAGGCTTAATTAATCAATAATTAGAAGATAAATAAGGATTAGAAGCCAACTTGCAAAAGTTGGAGGATGTGACACATCCTAATCAAGGATTAGGCATGTGCACATCCCTAATGAAGAAATTAGAGATGGATTAGATTAGATGTAAATGATGATAGAGAAATTAAATAAATGTACATTTATTTAATTCTATTTGATGAAAGGAGGATTAAAGAGGGAGCATTTAATTACTACCAACACCTTTAGGATTTTAAGGTGACTAAAGATATTAATTAAATAATAGTAATATTACGCACTTAACTCCTGATAAGAGGATGTTTAGATCTAAAAGCCATAAATTTGGATAAATTAAGTGTCCAACTTGATGTCTACATTTTGCCCCTCTTTGAGATGGTGTTACGAAGTAGCATCATTTCAAAGAATATTAAAATATAGAACCTAGAAGAAGATGGTTAGATTGGAAAAGATGCCCCAGTCATCAAAAGGATGACTAGGAGGAAAGACGATGGGGGTAAAGATGAAGAGTAGGGATTGATGCCCCCTCGATAGGACATGCGGGTTAAAGAGAACACGTGTGTGCTCTCGAAATAAATGATGTGATGCAGGGGGAGATGAGGAAGATGATGGAAGGTGATGGGTAAGAGAGAAGGAGAAGTGATAGGAGATGGATGAAGCACAAATGGATTTGAGGACAGAAGGTGATATTGCCCCAGTCAAGGTACAAGCCAAAATGGGTTGATGATGGATGGAGTGTTGTCAATGACGGATTGAAGGATCCCGAAACAACACGAGGATAGGGAAGGATACATCCCACAGAGTGGTATTGATGAGGGAAGGATACATCCCAAAACACCACAAGGATAGGGAAGGATACATCCCATTGAGTGGTATTGATGAGGGAAGGATACATCCCAAAATACCACTAAAGGATAGGGAAGAATAACTCCCGATGATGATGAAAGTGTTGGTGATGAGGGAAGGATACATCCCAAAACAACACCAAAGAGATAAGGAAGGATACTAAGGGATGATGATGATGGGTCAGGGCTGGTAACGAGACTGGGGACAAGACGAAGGATTTGATTAGGTGATTTGTGTGAGATTGAATAGATAAGGAGAGGATTGATATGTGAGATGGAGAGAAGGATCTCAAGAGTTGGTTTGATATCCAAAGATTTGGACTGAAGAGGGACGAAAGC